>JANUYF010000003.1:160494931-160550846 GCA_026167975.1 Phrynosoma blainvillii
GCCTTACTGAAATTTTGCAGATGACACCAAATAACTAGTCCCAGTCAGCATTCTAGCTGTGGCATTTTGAACCCACTGAACCCATTATTTCACTAATGGGAAGCCAGCCGATGATGGAAAGAACCTCAGATATTTAAAGTACCAAGGCCTTTGAGCTAACCACAGTCACCTTCCTTCTGTTTCTTGAAGAGTGCCCACCTGGACCCAGAAAATCTTCATACGATTGTCTAGAAGAAAGTCTTTTGTTTCTCTCAAATCCACAGAGACAGATCCTACTCCTCCCACATCTGACAGGAAATCAAGAGAGATTATATACATTTATACATCTTATCCCACCTGATACTCTGAGCAGATCTGACTCTCTGTATAACTGGTTGGGTCCCTCCTGCATTAGTCCTGAATCAGCAGAGAAAATGAGCATGTTTTCCCAAAATTTCCTTTTTCCCCAGAGTCTTCCAGGAATTGCTGCCATGACCATTCTGCTTTTGTATGGCAGCTGGAGATACTTTATAAATTAGTAAGTCTCTTTTAATGATTTAAATAAATCTCCACTATAACTGAACATCTGGGGCTGGCTACAGCATCGAGTGCTACCTACTTTGGCCTAGCCATTTCCCCATGCTGCAAGTTATGACACAATAGACCAGCATAACTGGATTGAGGCTGGCTGGTGAAAAGTGGTGGCCTGGAAAAGCATTTCTGCTTCCCTGCTCACAAGATCTCCTACAACTCTGAAGATCAGGAATCTGGTGGTAGTGTAAGCTGCTGATCACAAAAGGATGCATGCATCTCCATTAAGAAGGTATTGTCATAAAAAAAATTAGATTGTTGTAAAAGCCTCACATCTTCTTCAGACTGACATTCATGAAGCTTTTCCCTCAGTGTTATTTTTAATCTAGACAGTCCCTAGGTACTTTAGACAAATTGGAACAGATTGTGAATAATGACACTTCCGTTTTCTATCCTGCTTGAGGAAGAGCAGAATGTGCATTTGCAAATGCAAGCATGGTTGCTCCCTCCTCATGTTACCTGTCTGTGCCGATGCACTGGTACTCTTCCTAAATCCAAACCTGGTCGTTCCAAACCATTACTGTGTCCACTTGCCCACTCCTCAACTCTGAACCTTATTACATTCTCGTGTATGCGTTACAAATCTTGTTTTGTCATACACTGTACCCTGAAAGAGCACTGATTCCCCAATACAAATTGGTTCTGCAATAGCAGTTCCAAACTTTGTACAATTGTACTCTGGGCATCAAACACCATGAGGATCAGATTCCTGATGCTTTAGTCACACTTACAGACAATATTTATGTAAATCAAACCTCGCTACACACAGTATGAGATTGCAAAATCCTTCAAAAGTGTAGCTAAAAATATGACTAAAAAAAAGAAAAATGTGTCCAGTTTTATTTTTGCTTATCAGAAGTGAAGATATTGGAATTTTCATTCAGTAATCATACCTAAAAATTTAAACATTTTGTCTCACATTGGTTCCTCTTATTATACAGAATGAATAAGCTGAAAGAGGACTCCTGATATAGATGAAATTATTAAAAATTCAGTTTTATCTCTGAACTTTGGTAGCAGAGAGTCTTAAGTGATCATCACCATTTCATCACTTGCATTCCTTGTATAAACTTGATTATACAGTTAGTCCATGATTAGCAGTGGCCATTACCATGTTTCACTATTGTGTCACATCCACAAATCTGAGTGGAAGGGAAATAGCGACAGTTCACATGGAGAACTACAAGGTCGATTTGCAGTTGTAACACTTATTAATCATCTGACCTCTTAATCTAGTCCATGTTGCCTGGCAAGAACCAAAAGACTTGTTTGCATGCTTTACCTAGCCTACTCACTATTTCTTTAAAATGGAAATGGACGTACAGGCCTCCTTTGGTGCTGAAATCTCTTTTTTGGTGTTTTGCTACAGTTGCTTCAATTCAGTAATTCTGAAAGGATGCTGCTAACCTGTCCTTCCCCGTTTTGGGAGAATCCTGTAACACGAAGTGCCCTATATGAGGAGGCTGCTGAAGGATGGTGAGACAAGTGAAACACATCTGTCTATCACTCTGAATTTCCAGCCTCCCAGTCACACCTAAGCATATTTTATGAAGATATCTTATCCCTTTTGCTGTGCTTATAAAGATGCCCAGAGACTCAGGAGCAGCTTGCTAAGTGACGGGGATTGGCTAATTGTGAGAAGATCTACACATGCACATGATTTTGCTCAATCTAATTTTCAGGGGAAATTGTGCAGACCAGACATATGTACCATTCACCTGTACCATTTCAACAAGACATATCCAGATGGTAGTGTAATATTTTATTTTATTTTATTTTATTCTATTTTAGTGATCATCCTTTGGTTTAAGTTATACCCACTCAGCCATGGAAATCCACTGGGTGACCTTGGGCAAGTCAAACTCTCTCAGCCCAGAGAAAGCAATGGAAACTCCACTCTGCACAGATTTTGCCACAAAAACCCCATGATAGGTTCATTTTAGGGTCTCCATAAGACAGAAACTACTTGACAGCACACAATAACAACAATAATGGTATTGTTACTTCTGATGCTGCTGTGGGCTGTCTTTGATTTGGATTTGGAACTGAAACTATTCTTTCTTTCTTTTCTTTCTTTCTTTTTTATAAAATTACCAGCTTGGTAGATGAAGGAAATGCTGTGGATATAGCATATCTTGATTTCAGTAAGGCCTTTGACATGGTCAAAGAAGCTGGATGGCCATATGTCAGGGGTGCTTTAATTGTATGTTCCTGCATGGCAGGTGGTTGGACTGGATGGCCCTTGAGGTCTCTTCCAACTCTATGATTCAATAGCCTTATAGTTTTAGATATAACCTGACCTTGAAGGTCTATCACCCAGAAATGTGCATGACATTACATGACAAAAGCTAATTTTTGAACACACATCTGCCTATGTCCTCTTCAAGGGCAGGGGCTTGGAGACCATTTATAATAACTTCACAATTGCCCTCTGTAGTAGGGGAATTGTGCCACAGGAAGGGCATCTAACAGAGAAGAGCTTCTGACCAGGACCAGGTTTCTGAACTTTAGGATTACATCCTAAATAAACATCAGCCCCATTTGTGTAACAGCTTCTCAATGTTCACATAGCAGTATAAAGCAGTAGAATATTCAGGGTTAATCTCACACCAGAGATAGGAAGCAAAGTACTTATGCACTGTCAAGGATGGAATTATTGCCTCCTGCTGGCTACATGTTATGCCTTTACTTCTCTTCTATTTTCCTCTGATTTTCTGCAATTCCTAGTCAGTTGCAAGATGCTAAATCTATTTGTTAAGTCACCAAAGTAGGATTCATCTGCTGATTTATAGCAAGACCTGTCATTGATAAAATACCTCAAATACAATCTTACTCAGTTCCTCTATAATCTTATCCTCTGACTCTTTTGCTTCTTGCAGACTACAGATGCAGAAACAGGTTGTCTTAGCCCTCTGTCTGCTCATTTTATCCCCTCTGTGGATCTTTTCAACTAGCTTGCGTTAGAGTTTTGTTTGTAATTATTTGATTTGGAAGTTTAGTTTCTCCAGCTCATATTGAGACATAATTTCTACAAGAGCCAAATGTATATCAAGATTCTTCACATTTTCAGGTGAGTGAAGGTGCTTTGGGGACACAGGTGCATAAGCACTATGATTACATTCAACAACGCTTGAACCCTGGTTGATCCATTTCTAATTAGATTATCTACACCCAAACTCCAGTGGTGCCACACTCAATACTTGCCTCCAAGTGGTAAGGTGCTTTTGATAAGTACTGTTTGGATATGGCCACCAACCAGCTACATAGAATCATAGAATCATAGAGTTGGAAGAGACCACGAGGGCCATCCAGTCTAACCCCCCTGCCATGCAGGAACTCCCAATCAAAGCATCCCCGACAGATGGCCATCCAGCCTCTGCTTAAAGACCTCCAAGGAAGGAGACTCCACCACACTTTGAGGGAGTGTGTTCCACTGTTGAATAGCTCTTTACTGTCAGAAAGTTCCTCCTAATGTTGAGGTGGAATCTCTTTTCCTGGATCTCTTGTTCTGGGTCCTAGTCTCTGGAGCAGCAGGAAACAAGCTTGTTCCCTCCTCAATATGACATCCCTTCAAATATTTAAACACAGCTATCATATCACCTCTTAACCTTCTCTTCTCCAGGCTAAACATCCCCAGCTCCCTAAGTCGTTCCTCATAGGGCTTGGTTTCCAGACCCTTCACCATTTTAGCTGCCCTCCTTTGGTCACTCTCCAGTTTCTCCGCATCCTTTTTTAATTGTGGTGCCCAGAACTGGACACAGTACACTAAAGAGTAACACAGCCCAGGTCACACTTTACCAGCTTCTCAACAAGAATTCCATGGCATGTTGTTAAAGCTCTTGCTGAAATCAAAGCCATTCATGGTGTTTCCTAGTCTAGCAAGTTTGTAATTTCATCAAAATAGCAAGGGAAAGGAAGGGGAAAAATTCAGGCATAATTCATTCTTGAGAAATTCATGGTGTCTCTTTCTAGCCACAGTATTCTTTTCTCACAACTGATCACAAACTGAATGCTTTATTATTGGTTCTAGAACCTTCTTCGGTACTGACATCATGTTGATTGGTCAGTAATTGGACAGTACTTCCTTTTTGAACACATATCTGCCTATTTCCAGTCTCTTGATACTTCACCTGGTCTTCAAGAATTCTGAACAAATATAGGCAGAGGCACTGAAATTACATCTGCAAGTTCCTTGAGTACCTTAGGATGCAGTTCATCTGACCCTGAAGACTTGGATTCATTTGCAGTAAATGTGCTCTTGTACCACCTCATTACCTGTCTTGAGCTGTGACGCCTTCCCTTCATCATTTGATCTATTTTTGCCAAGTCAGGCAGTTTCCCCTGTGAGAGAAGACTGAGGCAAAACAGGAGCTAAGCAGTTCTGCCTTTTCTCTGTCAACCACTAACAATTCTTCATCTTCTCCACACAGTTAGCCTGACAATGCTTTTTAATTCCTCTTGCTCTAAACACAGTTTCAAAGGCCATTCTTAGGAGCGAGAGGTTGGGTTGGGTTGGGTTGAGTAGGTTTTGGTTGGTTGGGTTGGGTTTTTTAGCATCACATTCAAACCTATAATTATCCTACGTTTTTGTCCACCTGACACTCTTCCTACAAACTTTGACTAGTAATTTGTCCCTGCCATGGGTGGTTTACATTGCCTTCTATTTCCTGTACAGTTAGCCATCTGTATCCATAGATTCCGCCTCTATGGATTTAACCATCCATGGCAAGAAAAAAAAAATTAATGTGAAGTCGTAGGCTTTCATGGCCAGCATCCATAGTTTTTTGTGGGTTTTTCGGGCTGTGTGGCCACGTTCTAGAAGAGTTTCTTTCTCTGAAGATGCCAGCCACAGACGCTGGTGAAACATCAGAAAGAAACTCTTCTAGAACATGACCACACAGCCCGAAAAAACCACAAAAAACTATAAAAAAATTTAAATCCAAAAAGCAAATGTTGATTTTGCCATTTTATGTAAGGGACACTGTTTTCCTAAACCATTGTATATAATGCAACTTGAGCATCCATGGATTTTGTTATCCACAGGTGGTCCTGGAATCCAAACCTCAGTGGATACCAAGGAGCCCACTGTATATGCTTTTTAAAATATGAACCCAGAAAGTTTTTTTGTACAGCTTCCTGTCTCTCCATACATCCTTTTTTTTGTGGGGAGGGTATTACTATCATTTGTATTCTTGCTATCAGTATCAGCCTTTTAAGAGTTTCCCACCATGGTGTACTCTTGACTTCTCAAATATTTTTACCCATAGGGTTCCATATAGTGCCTCCTACTGGTACTTAATGAAACTAACTTTTTTCTAGTGTATGGTGCACATTTGACTTTGGGTGGTCTGACAGTTTGTATCACTCTTTGGTGGAAGGCAATATGACCATTATATACCATTACCACACCCTGCCTAGCCTGCATTATTTTGGGGTACAAATATTTTGTTATATTTTGTTATAATAACATTACAGAGAGGCCAAAAGCATGAACCTGGAAAGGTCATTATGACCTCTAAGTGAACTTCTAATGAATGGTCACATAGACCTGAGAGCATGTGTAAAGGAACCCTGTAACTTTATGTCTGTGAATATTGCTGCTTCCCAACCCCCTGCCATGTGCATTTCCTCCTGAGTGTCATGGGACAAAGAAGTCTTTTAGCCTAAAGAAATAAGTCAATCTTTCTGCTATCCCCCATTGTACTTTCCCACACCTGATCCTATCCCAAACTCTCTGGGGTTGTCCTGATCTTACTACTGCTTGATTAAATCAATGTCACTGCCATCAACCAAAAAAAAATCATTTTGTAACTCTGAATTCAAAACCAGCAATCAGGTGGGAATCCCATTATTTGTGGGATTTCTGGAAAATCAAATCCAACTGCCTCAAGTCAAGTTTGGTGCTTAAATACCCCTGGTTGGGTGCTCCTATTTTGGTCTGAGTTGGAATCAGGCAGGCATGCTGTAGGATTTCAACTGAAACTGCTCAGATTGCTAGCCGAATTCAGTCCCAGGTAGTGATCTGAGTCCAACCCATTCTGCATCCTTTCCCCAGATTGGAGCCTGGCTTCTAAAACTGGTAAGTATTGTCCATTGCAATCCTTTAATTTGCTATACACTACTACCTTTTATATCTTAGTCAGTGTGTGTATGTGTGTGTGTGTGAGAGAGAGAGAGAGAGAAAGAAAGAGAGAGAGAGAGTGCTTTGTGTGAATGTTGACATCCCTCTAATTGTTCAAATAATAACATTGAGTTTTACTTAGCACTCTGGAGTTCTGGTTTTTCAGAACCGGTAAACATAGGCTGAAAAATCCCAGCTAGTGTTACTCTGGCCCTCTTGCTGCTTCCTATGGAGCTAAATTAATTTCCCCATTGAATACAATAAGTGGGTCACCCTATTGAGACACCTTGCAATTTCTGTAACAGTACTATGTAGCACCATAACTATGGTGTTATGTAATGGATTCCATCCAGATCTCCTCAAATCCCACTTGCTGGTAAGCAGCCACTGGGATTGAAATGTACCTGTCCATCAAAAAGTGGCTACCTGACATTCCCACCCGCTCCTGTGAGTGATCTCTGGCATGACAGGCAGAAAAAGGGCCTGTTGCAAATCCTCCTCATGCCAGAGATCATCTACATCCTTCTTTGGAAGTTTTTAAACAGAGGCTGATGGCCATCTGTCAGGGGTGCTTTGATTCTGTTTTCCACCATGGCAGGGGATAGGACTGGATGGCTCTTGAGGCCTCTTCCTACTCTATGATTCTATGATATGTAATGAGAAGACTCTGAACCTGGGGAATTACTAAAGTCCAAGTCTTCTATGGGATCTTTTATCCTATGTTTACGGAGGTGGCTAGAGAAGAGACTGATATAGAAACAAAGCTTTATTTGAGGATTCAAGCATACAAAGTCACCCTAACATACATGCACACACACAAGAACTGAGGAGTAAAGTAGTTAGCTTGGATAGAAACACAAGTCTTTCTAATGGTGATAATTACCTGCAAAGATGTTGCTCCAACGATGAATAGACTCAACCGAAAAGAACAGTAGGTAGAGCTGGAGACTCTAGCTAGAGATCATGAATGGTACAGGACTGTCATGAAATCTATCCAGACCCCCATTTTCCCTGAGATTTTGGGGAGTATTTAAACCCTGGAAGCGAAGAGTTGCTATTGAACATCAAAGGATTCCGATTGCTATGCTTTGCAGTGGACAATTTCCAGAAGAGGGGAGATGAGATGTAGGTTTTTTACTTTTCCTCACCTTAAGGACACATTCTGACTGGCTCATAAATCTTTTCAGGTGTGAATGTCCTGCATTGCAGCTCCTAAGCCTGGCCTTTTGATCTGCAAATGGCTTGTAAATGCAGATTCACCTTAGTGCCTACCTGATGTGTTCGTCTCGAGCCCATGGCGATGGAGGCCCTTTCCAACCTAGGACTTCTGATAGAGATCCAAAGGGATCTTGATATCAAAACCCAATTGTAACAGATGCTATGGGAGGGGTGGGAACACCAGGCTGTCATTTCTCAATCAAGAGGGGAATGGCCCTCTTCAGTCCCAGTAGCTGCTTCCCGGTAAGTAAAATTTGGGCAAGTTCTTCAGTCTCTATGCAGTCCCTAGTAACTAGGGGCTACATAGGGATCATGAATATCTAGCAGTTACAAATGTGTAATTGCAGATTACATATTCATAACTGCCCAACAGGATTATGGGCATTATTTTCCTTGCATATCCTTTTGCTTTTGCCCAAATGCTTTCAAATGACCTCTTATGCTCAGATTCATGCTTTCTCCTCAATGCTCAAGATACTCATCAAGCACTATAATCATCCCAATTTCATCATGACAATACCTATAGAAAAGATAATGGGAATGTGCAATGCAGAAGAGATTACATGATATTTGGGAAAGACATTTGTTGTTGCTGCTGTCGTGTGCCTTCAAGTTGTTCTTACTTACAGCAAACCTAAGCCAAACCTATCATGGGGTTTTCTTGGCAAAATTTGTTTAGAGGTTTGTCATTGCCTTCCCTTGAGGCTGAGAAGATGTGACTTTCCCAAGGTCACCCAGTGGGTTTACATGACCAAGCTGGGATTCGAACCCTGGTCTCCAGAGTTGTAGTCCATCACTCAAACCACTACACCATGCTGGCTTTCATTTGGTAAGACATGCAAATGCAGAATTATTTACAGTCAGAGAAGAAACATACATTTTCACAATAACAGTTAATGATCTGTTGTATTTCAAAATAGTTAGACAGTGTACCAAGAGATGGTGACGGGAACAGAATGGGAAGTACAGATTTTTTTTTCTGAATTAATATATATGATAGATTGTTTTACTGATATCGTGACTGCTAACATTGAACATATCTGATTATTGATGATTTGAGATGACATAAAAGAGGTACATATGTTGCACGTTTTTTAAAATGACCCTAAATTCTGAGTTGCATAGCTTTTAAAAAAGAAAAAGAAATGAAGCCTTTCGTGCATGAATTGAAGAGGAAACAACACAAATGTCATTTAATTTACATGACAAAGTGCTGCCATTATTCCAGTATGACAGAATGCCACTAAGGGCAATTTCTGAAAATTATTTAAACAATGTAATGAGTTAAATGTCAGGCGTTAGCTAATTATGTTTATGCTAATTGTTAATTAGCTCTATAATGGAGACAGTCTTAATTAACAATAGTTCCATGTGTATATACGCAGGAAAAGACTGTGTGCAAAGAAAGAGGAGGGGAAAGAGAGATGGCTGTTACAAAAAAGAATGTTGAAAGTAATTTAATTCCTTGTAATCATAAGTATTTCATTTTAGGCAGCAACATAAAATTTCCTATACACATTAGAAAAAATGTGATTAGCTAACAATGTAAGAATTTCTTTCTCCATTAGCTGTTCTTTGTCATACTAATAACAAGATTCTTCTTTATTATTGTTAATTTCAGAATGTTATATTTTTCTACTTTTTATCATATTTTTGATTTGCAAAGCAAGTTTATACTAAATATAAATGCAAGGTTCTTCTTAGATTAAGGCAGATCAAATACAAACAAAGTTCACTAATCCCCTAGCTGCAAGGATATGGCAGAAAAAGGAAAGTCAGTGAGAAAGTGTAACTACATTTTGTTGTTGTTGTGGGCCTTCAAGTCATTCCCAACTTATGGCAATCTTAAAGTGTTTCTGGAGCTGAGAGTGTGTGATTCATTCATAGTCACCCAGTGGGTTCCCATGGCTGAGCAGAGAATCGAACCCTGATCTCCAGAGTTGTATCCAATGCTCAAACCACTACACCATGCTGACTCTCATTACATTTATACTAAAAAACTATTTTAGGTATGTTAGTTACACCAACATTGAAAGGGGAGGTGTGATAAATACTACACCGCACTGGCTTTCATTAAATTTGTACTAAAGAGCTATTTTAGATATGTTAATTACACTGGCATCAAAAGGGGGGTATTACATTTAGCTTAATTGTAATTCAGCATTTGTTTTATTTTACATTTTACAGTATTTAATGGAATGTTGGTCGAACATTTACTGCCCTCCTTGTCTCTGTTTTAAGCGTTTATCAAACACCTTCATGAAACACCGGGGGGTTGCAGACTGTCAAAAATAGTGTGAATTCAGTCCACTTTTAGGGTTAGGGTTAGTGCTAGGGAATCATGGGAATTGTTATTTTTCTGAGACATTGAACCTTCTTTGTCAGAGAACTCTAGTGCCACAATAAAATACAGTCCCCATGATTCCCTAACCTTAACCCTAACCCTAAAAGTGGACTGAATTCACACTATTTCTGACAGTCTGCAACCCCCCACCATCTCTTACCACCCCATCTACTGAAAGTGAATGAGTGAGGTTAGAAAGTACACAGGAAAGATTCAAGAAACAATCATCTTTCTCATGTATTAAGAGCCAGCCCCCAGCCCCTCACCAAAAATTCTCCACAATAAAAACCAAACTTTTACATATATGATAAAGAGACATTATTTTTAAGAAAGAGCAATGAAATATAAAAATCTTGTTATTCTAAACCCAAAATATGTTGAAGAAACAGACAGTCCAGCAGTGCTCAATATATGTTGCTTCATTGGGAGAAGGGCACTCCTCTGCTGTTGTTCAGTTCCTCTTCTTAGCCCCTTTCTTCCTCCAGTAACTCCCATGATTTCTCATAATGTACTGAAAGAAAGAAAGAAATCCTGAAACAAAATTGTAAAAAGGGCACTTTGCATAAACAAAACATTCAAAACAGCAAACTCATTCTTTGTTATATGAAAACAGAGAGCAACCTGGGGAAGACTGTCTCTTTGAACTACCTTAAAATGTTCCTCCACATTGGCTAAGGAGTTTATCTCTGTGCAAATGGATATTTGTATTGGCTGCAGCTCACACAGTGTGTCTTTTCCCTACTGTTTATGAGGGTTACAGCTTTTTCATACACTAAGATCATGAAAAACTATGGACGGCTCTTCAAGACATGGGAGTACCAGTACATCTGCTAGTCCTGATGAGAAATCTATACTTAGGAATTATTAGGGCAGAATATGGAGAAACAGAATGGTTCCCAATTGGCAAAGGGATCAGGCAAGGCTGCATTCTATCACCCTACTTGTTCAATTTGTATATCATCAAAAGAGTAGGCTTACACTCAGAATGAGTGACGGCAGAATGAAGATAGGAGGAAGGAATATCAACAATCTAAAATATGCAGATGATACCATACTAATAGCAGAAAACATCACAGACTTGGAACAATTATTAATGAAGGTTAAAGAAGAAAGTGAAAAGGCAGGCTTACTACAGAACATAAAGAAAACAAAAATAATGACCATGGAGGATCTCCATCGTTTCAACCTAGACAAAGAGGAAATTGAAAAAGTAAAAGAGTTCCTATACCTTGGGTCAAACATTGATCAGAATGGAGAATGTAGCCAAGAAATCAGAAGAAAACTAGGAATGGGAAGGGCAGCTATGAAATAACTAGAAAAGATCCTAAGGAGTAGATATACAACTAAGCACTAAAGTTAAATTTGTCCAAGCCATTGTATTCCCCATCACCATGTATGGATGTGAGGGCTGGACAGTGAAGAAAGTGGATAAGAAGCAAATCAACTAATTTGAGATGTGGTGCTGGAAAAGAGTGCTGAGGATACCATGGATGACCAAAAAGACAAACAAATGGGAACAGATCAAGTCTGAAAACTCCCTGGAAGCCAAGATGATCAAACTGAAGTTGTTGTACTTTGGCCACATCATGACAAGGCATGATGCATTGGAAAAGACAATAATGCTAGAAAAGATAGAGGGCAGAAGGAAGAGATGAAGACTGCACACTAGATGGATAGACTCAATTAGGAAGCTCATGGGTCTGGATCTGCAGGACTGAGCAGAACAGTAGAGAACAGGTGATCTTGCAGATGTTTCATCCACAGGGTTGCCTTGAGTTTGGGTTGACTTGTGGGCAGTTAACAACAACAAATCAATGAAGAGTGAATGGTAGTAGTCCCTACCTGGAACAACAGCAGTAACATCAACAATGCTTAGAAGAATATAAATACACCAGTTAGTTTCTATTTAAATCCATTCATTTCTAACAAATGTACTCATAATCTATTCATGTACTAAAATAAAGACACTCATTTATACTTATTAAAACACACAATGCTGAAATTGATAATTACATGCATACTCATGTGCATGTATGGTTTTGTTTTTTAATTTAATGGGGAAAAATTTAAACTATCTGTTCAAAAATGATCACACAATATCTCTTTAATTGCATGGTTATATTTTTAAAAATGTGTCCCAACATGTTGGTTGATGCAACGAAAGTCCATGCTACTATTCTTGTTCAGTTATTGATGAGATAAAAGGAGACCAAACCTTGGCAAACATCTTTTTAGTTATCCTCTAGTCATTTGGATTGTACAAGCGAGTTTTTCTGCAAGAGCAACTCCCCACACACAGTCCAACAAGAATCAAAATGAAAGATCTTACAATGTTTTCCATGTTCTTGTAATGTCTGACTGTGCAGACCCCGCAATATAGTGATAAGCTCTTTATGTGAAACATTTGCCTTTCTCCTCTTTAAAATGGTTAATAATAATAAAGCCCCTCTGGGATGCAGTTCTTGATGGGTTATTTTATTTTTTTAAAAATTACTGTATTCCCCAAAGCTTCCACTTTCAGGCAATGCAACCACATATGATCTATTGGCCCTATTTCACCACAATCCCACCAACAATACTGTGAAATATTACTATTTATTTTGTGGAATTTAATTGGTGTATTCAATAAACATTCACTAAAGGAGGGCAATATTGATATATATGGTGGAATGGCCCATCTTTTGCCTCACTGTGCTTCTAAAATAGAAATACTGAAGTCTAGCTTTTACAATATTCCTGTACCATTCCCTCTTCCATATGTTTCTTCAGTGATATCTGATATTAGATAGCAATCCTTTCATTGCTGAAGATCAGGAGACACATGCGGACTCAAACTTAGTAAACAGCTTTTGGACACTAAAGTCTATACAAATAGGCCAAAATCCTGCCTTGTCCAATGTAACTATCATGACAGAGTGCCACCCCCCCCCCAAAAAAATCTTTTAAGCCTGGCAGCATCCCAGCTGAAGATTTTCCATGGTGTTGGACACGGGTCATCAACCTTTGTTGCCGGGGGGCTGGGAAGGGGGGCACTTGCCCCCCCGCATACGCATGTGCACAACGCCCCTCCATCATGTGCATGTGTGCACGTGGGGGCGCCATTTTGGAAGGCCCCATGGCACGTGCGCAACCACCATGGCCCCCCCACATACGCATGTGCACAACGCCCCTCCATCATGTGCATGTGTGCACATGGGGGCGCCATTTTGGAAGGCCCCACGGCACCTGCGCAACCACCATGGGGCCTTGGCAAGGCCTCCTCACGCCTCCACAGCCGCTGTGGGGCCTTGGCAAGGACCCACCGCGACTGACGCAGCTGCCATGGGGCCTTGGCAAGGCCCCCTCGCACCTGTGAAGCCATGGGGGGGCCTTCCCAAGGCCCACCGCATCTGAAGCAGCTACCACAGGGCTTTGGCAAGGCCCCACCACGCCTCCGCAGGCACAGGGGGGGCTTCCCAAGGCCCCACCGTGCCTGCTGCAGCTGCCGCAGGGCCTTGGCAAGGCCCCCTCGTGCCTGACGCAGCCACTGCGGGGCCTTGACAAGGTCCCCTCACACCTGCACAGATGCCGTGGGGCCTTGGCAAGGCCCCACCGCGCCTGACACAGCTGCCACGGGGCCTTGGCAAGGCCCCCTCACACCTGTGAAGCCACCACATGGCCTTGGCAAGGCCCCCTCACATCTGCGAAGCCACCGCACGGCCTTGGTAAGGCCCCCTCACACCTGCGCAGCCGCCTCCTGCCTCCATGCACATGCGCGTGTGAGTGCAGGTGCCATTTTGGCATCCAAAATGGCGCCCGCACTTGCGCATGCATGCACGCGGCGATGGGCACCATTCTGGGTGGTGGTGGTGGTGGTGGCGGGACCAGCCACAAGCTGGTCCCAAAGCCTCCACGGGCCGCACCCGGGCCACAGGCCACACCCAGGCCACAGGCCACACCCGGGCCTCAGGCCACACCCAGGCCATGGACCACACCCAGGCCACAGGCCAGGGGTTGCCAATCTCTGGTGTTGGAGATCAGGGAACTAGGAAATGACATCTGCAGCACTCTCCCAGTCACAGGATACATTAAGAACAGGCAGGGAAAGAGACCCGTAAAGGTCCTGCCACAACTGCTTGTCTCAGTTTGCTCCATGACTAGGATAGCACTGAAGATACCCATTGCTCTGATCTACTGTGCCTCAGAAAGCCTTTGGGTGGGGTGCTATAGGTTGAAAAGGTGATGGGGGTCACATTCAGTTGCTAATGGCTATAAATGTGAATCCCTAGCAGTTACACCATAGGTCCAGTTTATAATCATATAATTATAAATAGGAGGCTAGCCACAATTAATAAAAGAACAAATTTGTGCTTTTTGAAACCACTCCCCTTTGAATACCAGATAGTTTTATCAAAATCTGTTCCAGTGCTAATGGGTTATTTATTAAATTTATTTCAACTGGAATGCCAAACATTGTTTACCTTCCCACCAAAGTGATACCTATACAATCTTCTCTCTTTCGATCTTTCATATTGTTTATATTTGTCTCTAGGTTTAAAATTGTGGTGTAATTTATAAAAAACATAGAGGTGACATTGCAAGGGCTAAAAACTTTAAATAAGTTTTCCATATGCTCATTTCCAAAAGAAAAGGGTTAATAATACTATTTACTCCTTTAGAAAGGAGAAGATTTATTAATTTATCTCCATATAAAAAAGAATCTTTACTTTTCATTCAAATCCATGCTATTTCTTTCTCCCTCCCAGTAGAGTTGGAAATGTATTTCAACTGGAATGCCAAATAATATGTAATCTAATCACATTAGAAACAGCCAAACTCTCATGCATAGTTTATTTTTTTAAAATTTTGTTTGGTTTCATGGGTTATAAATATGGCCACACCCTTAAAGCATAATACAGAAGTCATAAATCAGTCATAATGTATACATAAATTAGTCATCGTGTAGTCATAAATCAATCATAAATCAATCCCTATCGAAATAATTTGACTGCCTATGACAAAGTGTGTGTACATTCAGATGCCACTGAGTTGATAACTGCCACGGGAGGGAGCTGGCCTGGCTTGGCATCCCCTCTCCCCCATATCTCTGTCCCCTGAATGTAGATGTGTATGTGCTGGGCAACAGACTCTAAATAAATGTCACACCCCTCCATGAAGAGATGGATCCCATCACCCCTGAACAAGTGAGTCAATTCCCCATGGATCCTATAGTGAGGAACCACATTGCCCCCTGCCTAGTCCAGGTTCTGCATTATGTCCCTGTTGACAAAATGACAGGCCACATTAGTGGTCACTTCACTCCTGGTCCCTTGCCAAACCCTCCTTGATAACAATCTTGTCATTTCCAAGAATGCAGGTGTCCAGGATGATGTGCTGTATCTTGTGAAGGTTGGCAGTGATCATCCCCACCAGCTGGAGTCCTGGCATCTTGACAAAATCATTCTCACCCAGGTCAATCAGGAGTATGTTGGGGTGTGTATGTGACAATGCTAGCTCAATGACACAAGGAAGCAATACCCTCCATAGCATTCCCTTGCATCCCCACCATTGGAAGCCTGCTAGTTGTGACAGATCAAAGTCGCATCCTCTGTCAGAGTTTACTGCATTTATTTCAACTGGAATGCCAAACATTGTTTACTTTCCCACCAAAGTGATACCTATTTATCTACTTGCATTTGCATGCTTTCAAACGTCTAGGTTGCCAGAAGCTGGGACTAGTGAGAGAAACTCACCCCATCATGCAGCACCCAGGCCTTGAACTGCCAACCTGCCAATCTCGCAATCAACAGATGTCAGCATCTTAACCACTTGAGCCACTGCTGCAAAAAAGACCAAGATGAAGGTGGCCTGAAACAATTTTGTTTGCCCATGAGATACACAAATTTTGGAAAGGGCATGGAGGATATGTGGTAGGACAGCCTCCAACATGGAGTGGCGAAGATTTGGGGAAGGACATGATTCCCATGATCACCCCTCCAAAATCAAAAATCAGGACATGCAAATCAGGTGTAGGGTCAGGGAAACTGCTCACCCTGGAAAAGAAGGCCAGGGCCACCAGAAAACCCCTGACTGTGCAGGAGGGCAATCCAGAGCCCTTTAGGGGGACTGAAAATCAAAGGACAACATCCATCCGCACAAGCCAAACTTCCATCTTACCCACTGCTGACAGAAAATTCATGAAGACACGAAGACAATGGCCCCCATGATATTCTTGCAAACAAGCCAATAAGTTGTGGCCTAGACAATGCAACTATTAGGTGGATTAGTAAGTGGTTGATCAGCTGAACCCAAAGGGTGCTCATCAGTGGCTCTTCTTCATCCTGGAAAGAAGTGACCAGTGGGGTGCCAAAGGGTTCTGTCCTGGGCCCAGTTCTATTCAACATCTTTATCAATGACTTAGATGAAGGAATAGAGGGCATACTTATCAAATTTACAGATGACACAAAATTAGGAGGAGTAGCTAATATCCCAAAGGACAGGATCAAAATTCAAAATGACCTTAGATTAGAAAGCTGGACCAAAACTAACTTTAGGGGGGTTGCGAACTGCCAGAAATAGTGCAAATTGAGTCCACTTTTAGGGTTAGGGTTAGTGCTAGGGAATCATGGGAGTTGTGTTGTTGTTTTTTCTGAGACATTGAGCCTTCTCTGTCAGAGAGCGCTGGTGCCACAATAAAATACAGTTCCCATGATTCCCTAAACCTAAACTTAACCCTTAAAGTGGACTCAATTTGCACTATTTCTGGCAGTCTGCAACCCCCCTAAATGAATTTCAACAGGGAGAAATATAAGGTACTGCATTTTGGGAGAAAAAAATGAAACACACATACATGTAGAATGGGGAACATCTGACGTAACAAAACTACATATGAAAGGGATCTAGGAGTCCTACTTCACCACAAGTTGAACATGAGACAACAGTGTGATACAGCAACTAAAAACGCCAATGCAATTCTAAGTTGCATCAATAAAAGTATAGTGTCTAGATCAAGGGAAGTAATAATGCCATTCTATTCTGCTTTTGTCAGGCCTCATCTGGAATATTGCATCCAATTTTAGGCACCACAGTTCAAAAAGGATGTTGACAAGTTGGAGCGTGTCCAGAGGAGGGCAACCAAAATGGTGAAGGGTCTGGAAACCATGCCATATGAGGAGAGACTAGGGAGCCGGGTATGTTTAGCCTGGAGAAGAGATGGTTAAGAGGTGATATGATAGCCCAGTTCTATATTAGGACTCTTTGACTGAGAAAAGTTAAGAAAAATGCACAAGAAAATTTAAAAATTATTTCAAAACCTGTTTACACTACCTCCACCTTTTGGAATTATAGCATGCAATCAACTAGTTGACATACTTTCCATAACCAGTTTTAAATGTTCTCAGTGCAGGTATTTGGATATATTCATAGACATTAGCCGCATGAGCTCAACAGGACTTATTCTCAGGAAGTTGTCCACAGGAGGCAAGTGTTGTTAGCAGAAAAGGATTAAATCTACAAGGTCCCCACTCCACCTCACTATAAATAGATAATCCAGTTGACAAGAACTAACTGATAAAGGGAAGGAATGCCTACTCTAAGATGGTACTTACAATGTGGTATGGCTTTTTTTTTTAACTATCACTTCTCATATAGAAATGTATGCAGACAAAATTAATTGGTAAAAATTCATATAATGGATTCAGATTTGTTTAGTCAAGATACCCACTGTACTTTTTCAAGTAACATTTTGGAGGATTTTTCTTCTTAAAAAAATAATACATACTACATTTGCCACTCTCCATACCCATCTTTTCTACCCCTTCCCTTGCCCCTGGTGCTTTACTGTACCCTGCATTATTTGTCAACATTTGAAAGTCACCAACATAGGAGACAGGGAGTTCTAAAAACTACTACAGAAAAAACAGATTTGCTTTTGATATGTTTGTTATATGATTTATTAAAATATGGTGAGAAACTTAAAATTTCCACAGAACATCTTTTCTTGTGATATATTCTTCCACTCTCTTTGCTCCAACAATCTGTCCCCATAATTTGGTCAGACCAAGAGACCATCTTCTCCAACAATCTGTCCCCATAGAGTAGCAGCCAGAAGCCTCCGGGAAGCCCATAAGAAGGACGGGAATACAATAACACCCCTAGTGTCTGGTCTTCATGGGCACAATGCTCCACTACTGTGGGTAGTATATAATCAGCCTGGCTAATATCCATTACTCAGAAGCATAGAACACAATCATGTATGGCTTTTCTCATAGGCTCTTAGAAGTGAAATACTGATGCAGAGTTTTTGATAACTACAAAGTATCATTTTGTGGCACTTCTTCGCAATCAATAATTGCAAAAAGTCAACATGGGTTTCTCAAAAACAAGTCATACCAAACCAATCCTATCTCTTTTTTGAAAAAATTACCAGCTTGGTAGATGAAGGGTATGCTGTGGCTGTAGCATCTCTTGATTTCAGTAACTATTTCAGGAACTAACTACAGAACAAGTCCACTTTCTCAACACCACAGTACAGCTACAAAATGGACATCTAAGCACCACACTATATCATAAATTCACAGGCCACTACACATACTTACTTACCTCAAGTTTTCACCCTGAACACACCACCAGATCCATAGTCTACAGGCAAGCCCTCCAATACAATCGCATCTGCTCAGATCCACAAGACAGGGATGCCAAACTCAAGGAATTACAACAAGCATTTCTCAAACTACATACCCACCACATGAAGTAAAAAAAAAATGAATAAACAAGCCAAGATGTGTACCCAAGACTGATCTATTACAGAACAAATTGAAGAGGGAAAACAACAGAACCCCATTAGTGGTCACATACAGCTCCCAACTTGAACCATTCAGGTGCATCATCAATAAACTACAACCCATTCTAGACAATAATGCCACTCTTTCAAGGGCTCTTGGTGGCAGACTTTTACTCACCTACAGACAGCCTCCAAACCTCAAACAGGTACTCACCCACAGGAAGACACATGACACAGATGGGGACACAGGTACTAAGCCTTGTTGCAAACCAACATGCCAACTCTGCCCACCCATTTATCCAGGAAATGTCATCACAAGACCTAATGGCATCACACACAATATTAGGGGGAACCTTCACATGCTCATCCTCCAATGTGATTTATGCCATACTATGTCACCAATGCCCATCAGGACTCTACATTGGGCAAACAGGCCAGTCCCTTTGCCAGAGCATAAATGGGCATAAATCAGACATTAGAAATAGGAATACACAAAAATGAGTGGCTGAACATTTCAGTCTCCCTGGGCATTCCATCTCAGACCTCGGAACAGTGGTCTTTGAACAAAAGAACTACAAAGGTAGATTGGAAAAAGAAACAGCAGAATTGGATATCACCCATAAACTGCAGTCCCTCAGCAATGGATTGAACAGGACAATGGCTTCCTGGTTCACTACACACATTTCAGCACTATCTGAGCCCATCCTCATGGGGACATCCTACACTCATCTATTCTCCCCACCTACAGGCTAGTTTCAAAGGCCAAACTGTCTTGATTCCTCATTTCCATACCCAATGGCTATGTCTTTATCTACAAACAACCATCTTAAAACTGGACTTGATACTTCATTTCCATACACAAAGGATTTTGCATTTGAATTGACATTCTCACACATCAAGGTCATATATATGCCTGTCCCTGGCTTCCACTCCATCAAAAGCACCTGAGAAAGTAGACTGGAGTCTACGAAAGCTCATGCTGCCAACTTCTTTCTTTCAGTTAGTCTCAAAGGTGCTACAAGATCTCCCTACATATTGATTTCAGTAAGGCCTTCAACAAGGTCCCCCACAATATTCTTGCAAACAAGCCAGTAAAATGTGGGTTAGACAAGGCTACTGTTAGGTGGGTTTTAAATTGGTTGACCGGCCAAACTCAAAGGGTGCTCACCAGTGACTCCTCTTCATCCAGGAGAGAAGTGACTAATGGGGTGCCACAGGGTTCTGTCCTAGTCCCAGTGCTATTCAATATCTTTATCAATGACTTGGATGAAAGAATAAGGGGCATACTTGTTAAGTTTGCAAATGACACCAAATTAGGAGAAGTAGCTAATACCCCAGAGGAGAGGATCAAAATTCAAAATGTGCTTAATAGATTATAAAACTGGGTCAAACAAAATTAATTGCAACAGGGAAAAATGTAAGGTACTACACTCAGGCAGAAAAAAATGAAATGCAGACATGTAATAATAATAACAACAACAACAACAACAATAATAATAATAACTTATTTATACCCCACCCCTTTGCAAAGCAATCGGGGTGGCTTACAACTTTAAAATCCATACATATAAAATACAATGCAATATAAACATAGCCAAAATCCCAAGACCCGCCCACCCCTTAAAAAAATTAAACAAATATACATTAAAACATATTTAAAATAAACTCACCAGATCAACAATAATAATAACAACAACAAACAATAACAGCAAATAATAGCAGCAACTGAAGCAGAGTTGGAGAGGAGCAGAAGGACTTATTTCTGAGGCCGGGAATCTAGTCAGGAAAGGCCTGCAGGAAGAGATCCGTCTTGACAGCTTTTTTAAAGCTGCTTAAGGTAGTAATCTGACAGATCTCATCCAGCAGGCCGTTCCATAGTCTGGGAGCGGTTGCTGAGAAAGCCCTCTGGAAGTTGCTGGCAGCCTAGTTTTTATAGGCTGCAGCAAATTGCTCCCAGAGGACCAAAGTGCGCAAGGTGGATTGTATGGGAGGAAGCGGTCCCAAAGATAAAGCCATTTAGGGCTTTAAAGGTTATAACCAACACCTTATACTGGGCCCGGAAACTAATAGGCAGCCAGTGGAGATACTTTAGTACAGGTGTTATATGGTCTCTCCTAGATGTACCTGAGACCAATCTGGCAGCCATGTTCTGAACTAATTGCAGTTTCCGAACCAAACACAAAGGTAGCCCATGTAGAGTGCATTACAGAAGTCAAGACGAGGGGTTACCAGTGCATGTACCACAGTCAAGGTCCCTTACTTCCAGAAAAGGGCTGGTGCATCAGCCGAAGATTATAGCAGGCACTCCTGACCGTTGCATTTACCTGATTACTCATCTGGAGCGACGAATCCAGGAGCACCCCCAGACTGCGAACACAGTCCTTCACCGAGAGTGTGACTCCATCCAGGATTGGAGGTCTTATCCCTATACCTGGTTTCGGGGCCACTACTCTAAGTACCTCTGTTTTGTCTGGATTCAATCTCAATCTGTATTTCCTCATCCAGTCCATTACCACTCCAACACAGTCATTGAGAGGAGAGTCGCCATCTGGAGCCAAAGCTGACACCCGAGACATGGAGAAATATATCTGGGTGTCATCAGCATACTCCAAATGATGTTTCCAAATGTCTCCAAATGATCTCTACCAGCAGCTTCATATAGATATTAAATAACATCAGGGACAGAATGGTGCCTTGAAGGACACCACACCTAAGCTCCTTCCTGGCAGAGCTACTGTCCCCGAGCAACACTCTCTGGAGTCTGCCCGAGAGGAAGGAACGGAACCACTGCAAAGCAGTGCCTCCAATTCCTAACCCTCTCAGGCGATCCAAGAGGATGTTATGATTGATTATATCGAAAGCCGCTAAGAGGTCTAGGAGCACCAACAGGGTCACACTACCCCTGTCGATGCTCAGACGAAGGTCATCAGCTAAGGCAACCATGGCAGTCTCAACTCCAAATCCTGTTCTAAAGCCAGTTTGAAATGGATCTAGATAATCGGTTTCTTCCAAAACAACTTGGAGTTGAAGAGCAACCGCCCTCTCAATCACTTTGCTCAAGAATGATAATAAGGAGACTGGCCTATAGTTGTTCATATCCAGAGGGTCCAGGGAAGGTTTTTTTCAGAAGCAGCCTAACTGCCGCTTCCTTTAAACAAGTTGAAACATAACCTTCCCTGAGGGATGCATTGACGATGTCCCTAAGGAGCATCTTCAATGCATCCCCCCCTCCCCGGACGGCCAGCCATGATGGGCAAGGATCAAGAGGGCAGGTTGTTTTCCTCATTCTACCAAGAAGCTTGTCCACATCATTGGTACTCACCAATTGGAACTGATCCAGAATAATTTCATTAACGGAGTTGCTGGACACCTCATCAATTGATTCTGTTACAACGCTGGCATCTAAGTCAGCTCTTAACTGAGAGATTTTATCTGCAAAAAAAGTTGTTAAACGCATCACAGCAGGCCATTGTTGGGTTAAGTAGTGGGTTCTGCCCAGGAGGCACCCGCATCAGCTCCCCTACCACCTAAACAGCTCTGCTGGATGGGACTCTGCAGACGTAATATGTGCAAAGCAGAAAGATCTCTGTCCTGCACATATTGCCTCTCAATAGGACCAAAGAAAGTTCCTATGACAAGTCTGGTCAGATAAAAGTCAAGTTCTCTGCCATGTGCACTCTAGTCATTATCCAAGCTCTTCTGTGTACCTTGGCTTACAATTTGAAGCAGGCTGGAAAGGAAGCTTGGGAGCGATTGTGTCGATAGCCTTGGTGAGATCGATGTTCCAAGTATTGACCAAAGCTTCAACAGAATCGCCAGCATTGCCAACCATTAAAACTTCTAAGGCTTTCTGGAATCCAATTGGTTCCATCAGCCATTGAGGGCGGACCATTCTAATAGGTCCACCACCCCCGGTGGGGTGGACAGTATCTCTTAGTTCAGTCTTGACCAGGAAATATCCATCCATTACAATGCGGTGGTTTTAATAACCTCCACCCACTGATATTCCTGTTCCATACTAAAGACCGCATCGAGAGTATGACCTGCACAATGAGTAAGCCCAACAACCAATTGGGATAGGTCCATGTTTGTCATGGATTCCATGAACTCTTGAGCCTCACCTGTGAGATTTGCCAAACTTGTCTCGAGTGGAATGTTGAAGTCACCCAAAACTAAAAGTCTAGGCAACTCCAACAGCAACTCTGAGACCAGATGTGTCAGCTCAGTTAGGGAGTCTGCTAGACAACGGGGTGGTTGGTATACTAAGAGAATCTCCAAACTATCCTTGGTCCTCAGGCTTACGTACATACACTTGAAGTGGACTGTGTTCCGGACAGGTATCCTGGTCAAGATTAGGTTGTTCTTGTGAACCAGAGCCACTCCGCCCCCCCACCCACTTCCCCTTACCTGCTCACTAACCGAGTACTTGGCTGTGAGGGCCTGTGCCCAAGTCACCGCACTATCCTCTCCCAGCCAGGTCTCTGTGAAGCAAGCCAGGTCAGCATCCTCATCTAGGAGGAGGTCATATATTATATGGGTTTTATTTTTAACCGACCTGGCATTGCAAAGGAACAGGGTAAGGTTCTGTAGAATGATTGGTATGCCCTCTAAACCATTCTAAGAAACAGAATGAACTGAAGGTGGGATAGCTTTCAAACATCGATCCCGCCTTCTTTTGTAACAGCTCTTCACTCTGTCCCGCCATACCTCCCTTTCCCCCACACAACCCCCACACACAGCCAACTAAATGTCCTCCCTACCCACTCCCCCTGCCCCGGCCATGTCACAAGAAGAACAGGCTAAACAGCCTCTGGAGGGGCTCTTTTCAAAGCAAAGCAAAAGCAAAGCAGCTTCATTTATATACTGCTTCATATCGCACTATGGGATGTTTAAGCAGTTTACAACTGTAAGCTCATTGCCCCCCAACAGTTGGGTACTCATTTTATTGACCTCGGAAGGATGCAGGCCTGAGTCTAGCCTGAGCCCTGGCTAGTATTGAACTCGCAACCTTGTGGTCTATGAGTGAGTGGCTGCAGTACAGGCATTTAACCACTGCGCCACCAGGACTCCGCAGGTGGTGAAGCAGGCGGAGGATGGGCCAAGCACCCTCCGGAGGGGCCCTCTTCAGCTGCCGCAGGTGTAGGATGGGGGACATCTGGCGTAACAAGACTACACATGAAAGGGATCTAGGAGTCCTAGTAGACCACAAGTTGAACATGAGTCAACAGTCTGATACGGCAGCTAAAAACCCAATGTGATTCTAGGCTGCATCAATAAAAGTATAGTGTCTAGATCAAGGGATGTAATAATACCTCTCTGTTCTGCTTTGGTCAGGCCTCACCTGGAATATTGCATCCAGTTCTGGGCACCACAATTCAAAAAGGAAATTGAGAAGCTGGAGCTTGTCCAGAGGAGGGCAACCAAAATGGTGAAGGATCTGGAAACCATGCCCTATGTAGAGTGACTTAGGGAGCTGAGTATTTTTAACCTGGAAATGAGACGGTTAAGAGGTGATATGATAGCCCTGTTTAAATATTTGAAAGGATTTCATATTGAGGATGGAGCAAGCATGTTTTCTGCTGCTCCAGAGACTGGAACCAATGGATTCAAACTACAGAAAAAGAGATTCTGTCTAAACATTAGGAAGAACCTACTGACAGTGAGAGCCATTCAGCAGTGGAATATGCTGCCTCTGAGTGTAGTGGGGTCTCCTTCTTTGGGGGTTTTTAGACAGAGGCTGGATGGCCATCTGTTGAGAGTGCTTTGTTTGTGTCTTCCTGCACTGCAGAGGATTGGTCTGAGTGATCCTTGAGGCCCCCTTCAAATTCCATATATATATATATATATATAGTATATTTCTATGATTCTATTATTCATTCATGCTGATAGATATAAATGGGGACAATAATTTCTTGTTGTTAATGTTGAGAGGGGAGGGATTTAATTTGTTGTGCAATAACCTGTTAATTAAACCCATTAGTTTTTTTCAAAACTTGGAAGTTATGAGTTATAAGTAGCATAGCAACCTGTAACTAATTACCTTTTTGGTAAAGATGGGTAATGAAGTTACATCTCCAAAACAGCATAATGAATGACAGTCACGTTACTTTAATGCTGTAACAAGTAATTATTTCTAATGTCTTTCAAAGATTTCTTTAAAGGACATTTTAGAGCTAATTTGAACAGAATCAAGAGTACTTCTCTCAAAAAGTAACAAAAAGTAATAGTAACGTAATAGACAGTAATAGAAATGATGTAGCAAGTTGCATTGTTTTCAAGCATTGTAACAAGTAACAGTAACATATTATCTGTCAAATCTATTAACAATAGCAGGAATGGATTATCTTTTGAAATGAACTTGTCAGGCTCTGAAGTGCTTAAAAAGAAACCATAGGATTTGCAGGAAATTACATGTTGGTTGTCATTGTTGCCTCCTGGTGACTAATGTTGTTCTTGGCTTTTTCATTTTGTAGTTTTTAAGTTTCCAGGTGTGTTGGACAACAGATCCTACAATTTGATTAATGTCTGGGACTGGTGGAATCTGTAAATCAATGCATCAGGAGACAGCCAGGCTAGGGAAGCCATTCTAGAGTATAACGTATAACAACCTGTGCAATTATATTTTTGTCACTTATCTGTACTTCTTCTCTTTCCATGTCCACTCATCTCCACCAACATACATGCTATTCATTCACCCTTCAAACAATGTAAATTGCTTGCTTGGACTGGGAAAGCTGAGTAATGAATGGTGTGTTCATTCTATTTAGTTATCCAACATAGTGCTACAGTGCAGCAGTCAGGTGACCATGAAGATCTGTTGGGCTGCATCTGCACTGCAGAAATAAGCCAGTTTGACACCACTTTAACTGCTATGGCTCAATGCTATGCAATTCTGGGAACTGTAGTTTTGTGAGAGCCTCTACAGATAGCACTTTGCGCCATCTTGGAGGCAGGAAAGGGGAGGGGCAGCCGAATACCAGCCGCCCCCAACCCTTTCCCGAGGACGTCATCGGAGTGCCCACCATTGCACACGACAAGTGCTCTGATGACATCCTTCCGTCGCAGCGTCCAGACATGCTGCGATGGAAGAGACACGGAAGAAGCATGCACCGCCTCTTCCGGTGCCCTTTCCGCGCCTTGAGGCACTATTTTAGCACTCCTTTCTAGGCCAGAAGTGCTCCTTTCGAGGCATGGGGCAGCCTTGGCCCCAATCCACTGCTTCTCAGGGTGGCCCATGGCTGCCCGTCTGCATCCCCACTTAGCTTCTCTGTCAGAGAGCTCTGGTACCACAACAAACATCAATTCCCCAAATTCCATAGCATTGAGCCATGGCAGTTAAAGTGGTGTCAAACTAGATTATTTCTGCAATGTGTATGCAGTCTTGGTGAATAAAGAGCAGATTATTCTTAACATTAATTGGTATGAGCTCCTCTGAACATATGCAGAACATTTCTTCTGCAATATTGATTAAATACATATTACCTTGTTCACTTGGAATGGAGGAGTGTGATCTGCAAAGATCAGTGCTAGGGCCCATGGTTTGACTTGCTGGGATCAAAGTCAGTCCCATCCCCTTCTCCTAACAACTGCAATGTTCTCCATCCATCCACCTTCTCTTGGAACCACTCCCTACAATAAACAACTAGGTAATACTCATATTCTTTGCACTGGAAGGACAGTAATTGATATTAATTAGCAAATTTCCTTGTTATGCTTTTTTTTTCCAAAATATTTTATTTTATTTTTTAAAAAAACATAAAAAATCCACTTAAAATATATTCTTAGTCATCTTTACAGTACATTTACCCATAGTTCTAACTTCTCAATAGTTCTTTGAAAGTATGTACATTTTTTTCACATTTTACATACATCATTTCTGTGTCTATTACTTCTATCTTCTATCATCATCTCAGATCCAGTTCATTTACACAATCTTAATAACTACTTTGCTGCTTTATTCCCATTTTCTATTTATATATTCTTCCATTGGAGCCCACTCTTCCTCAACCAATTCCACATTCTCATTATTCAATAACCTTGTCAATTTGTCCATTTCCTTCATCTCTAACAATTTCAATAGCCATTCATCTACCGTTGGAGTTGTCTCCTGTTTCCATTTGGAGGCTATTAGTATTCTTGCTGCCGAGACCATGTAAAGTATTAGTCTCCAATATTTTCTAGTTATATCTGCTTCTAGTTTGTATGTCATATTTAATAAAAATAATTCTGGATATAATTCAAGTCTGTTTTTAAGTATGTCTTAAAGTATGTTATGCTTTTTTGGAAGGTGAGGGAAATGAGAAAGCTTGTATCTAGTCAAATTGACCTAGCTAGTTACTGAAGTTTCCCATGCACTGACAGTGAGGGCTGTTAACCAACAGATTAACTTACTGCATTTTGCTAAGTAGAAGGGTAACTAATTAGCACATAACTAGTCAAATACATTAGTTGTGCTCTGGACTGCTGTGCTGTTTCTAATAAAATTATACAAACATATTTTGTTGGAGCACTAGAACAGAAAGTGTCTGCTAGGTCAAATCATCTACCAAGATGCCTTTACATACTCCCCTCACCTGAAGTTTAGACAGAAAGATAGTTTAGACCATTTAGAACATTTAGACAGAAAGATTCCAGTTGAAAAACCTTTGTGATCCTGGTCATTCTCAATGCAAAGAGACAGCTATAAGTCCCAAGGAGTAGGGGAAGTATTGGCCTTAATTAGACAAATGTACTAAATGTGCTATGGTGCCACATTTATGTTGTTGAGAAAACATATGTGCTAGGAAGCCATTTCTTTTCAGTGTCCGTTCCTTTCCAAAGTGTTTAGATATTGTTTCATTGAGGCACTGTAATCCCTGATTGATGTCTTCCATTCACATGTTGACCTTGTCATTGTTTTTGCAAGCACTTGTAATTGTTACAATGGGGAATGCTTGGCTGTAATTATCTGTGCTAAACCTCTTACTCTCTGGTTACACTCTGCTGATTGTATTGGATACACTACAATATTTATTTGCCAAAGAAGAAGAAGAAATGGGGCAATGGCAAGCAGTCTAAGGACTTGCATGGGGAAGTAATAGTGGATATTACAGGTTCCTAAAATACTGTAATAGCATACAGTAATTCAGCCCACCCTAGTAATCAGTTGATGTTTGGGTTCAGTACAGATTGCTTGTTATTAGATCAAGCAGTCTTTTCAGCTGGGAATATATCTATTAAGGTGCATTTAACTGTAAGAAATACAAAATATCAGTACCACAGGCTGTAGACAGTATTGGTTGCAGCAGTATTTTGATTTCATGAATGTCGTACATTCACCTCTTATGCATCCATGTATTGATGATGATGATGATGATGATGATGATGATGATGATTATAGTCCTCAGTTGCCACAGATATTCATAATAAGCACAATCCAAAAGGAAGGTCTGCAATAACATCCCTGATGAAATGAACAGGAGACTGCTGTATCACTGCTGCCATCCCTACCTCCCCCCCCCCCACAAGAGCTTTCCACAAAAAAACTTAAAGCAAGATTGTGTCCAGTGCATGAGACTACTTTGAGCTTCCCTACATGAACACAAATCCCAACAGAAAGTTTTCATAGGCAGAGTGCACCTGTAAGACAAAGGAGTTGTATGTGCAAGGCATTCACATGGAGCCAGAATGCTGTTCATAAGAATTTGGGAAACATTCTGGTAAAAAGGCTCACAGAACCAGCAAAGGATTTGGAGGGGAAGGCAAGTGGATAAGTATGTCAAGAAATATCAGGAAATACTTTCTGTGCCACAATATCACCCCTCAGCATCTCCTAGTGAAATTTATTGGCAGTAGGTTCATATGTATATGATACACAAATGAAAGCACATCTTCCCATGATACATCATTAGGTAATATGGACATCTATACCATTAGATGTGGGGCACGGCCACTGCATGTGATGGCTTCAAAGTGAGATTAGCCAAGTGGATAGAGGATAAATCAACCAAAAGTCCTAACAGCTAAAGAGAGCCCTCAGATTCAGGCTTTTTCTGCCTCTGTATATTTCAGCCTCTGCTAAAAAAAATAAGAAAATGGGGGGGAGGGAGGATAAGACCTTTCACTTCATGTCTGCTTAGAGCCCCACAATTTGTTTCAGCCCAAGAGTGAATTCCATGGACTTGTGTCTGAGTGTGAATGGTTCAATTTATGTCCTTATTGGGGAATGGGAATCAGCATAGTATAACTGAAAATGAACCTGTCCACCCTCCACCCCCACATGCAGAGAGAGTGAGAGTGATTTCACCCTCCACACATAACTCTCACTATCTTATGGCCCAGTATCCTGGTCCCTCATGTTCAGAAGAAGAGGTTCCTATGTTAATAGTTCAGGGAGAAGGATTTCATTAAAGAAAGACCTCCTGGGATGTCCACTTCCCTTAAGATCTGGTCCCCCAAGATGGCCTCTGAGACCTAGCCTCTTGCACACATAGAAGATTGCATTCTTATCCATAGATTGGTATCTGATATCCAGTCATAAAGATGCCACCATGCCATAGCCACCCCCACAACATGAGAATGCTAAGACTGGTCAGAACCCTTTAAAGATCTGTTCCACATGGAGACAGAGACAAGAGACAGTTTCGACCAGGACAGGGGAAGGAGGAGGAGGCTTTCCAGGCCAGTTTCTAAGAGAAAGGAGAAAGAGAAGGAGGCTTTCCAGGCAGTTTCTGCCAGGAAAGGAGAAAGAGAAGGAGGCTTTCTAGGCCAGTTCCTGCTAAGAAAGAGGAAGAAAGCAGTTTCCACGCAGCCATTTTCAGTGGGTGAGTTTTTAAATTCTTTTTAAAAACACTTGGGGAGAGTGTGACTGTTGCTCAGCGGGTGGGGATTTGTTGAGTCGCATTTGCCAGTCAATAGGGGGTGGGCTAGCCAGCTCTATACAACTGCTCCCAGAGGCCAGTTTCAGGTCAGTTTTGGCCAGGACAGGGGAAGGAGGAGGAGGCTTTCCAGGCCAGTTTCTAAAAGACGGTGGGCGAATTTTATAACCACTACTAATTGTTGAAAAGTTCCGGTCATCAGCAGACTTTAACACTGGTGTTAGCGAGGGATTTTCTTTGAGGAGGAAAGCCGTAGTCCAATTTCAGGTATAATAATAATAATAATAATAATAATAATAAAATGTATTTATATCCCGCCCAATGGTACACCAATCTGGGCGGCTTACAAGTTTAAAAGTACAGTCCAATAAAACATATAATACAAAGGACATCCCCCACCCCCCAATTAAGACTTAGTATGGACACTGAAGGAACTGCTGCCATCACCCTGCAATACCTGTGGGATGTTTGTCTTCTTACCTACAGATGTGGGGAACTACACATGCTCCAAGTGCAAGTTGGTAGCCCTCTTGGAGGAGAAATTACAGCAGCTGGAGGCGCAGGTAGCTACACTTCAGCATATTAGGGAGCAAGAGGCTTTCCTAGACAAAACAGAACGAACGGTCTTGGACGAGGACCACACAGAGGAAGTTGCTGGGGAAGAGAAGATCACATCACATACACAGGAGGTAGACAGCTGGAGGAATGTCAAACGCAGAAGTAGGGAGACCAGGGATCATTCTAGGAGCTTGCAGCTGCAAAATCAATTTCAAGCTCTTTCCCTTATCAAGAACGATGAGGAAGAGCAGCATGGACAGACTTCAGGGACAGAGCAGGGGACCCTGGGAGTTCCACCACAGGGAACAGTCGCTGCTAAGCCTCAGAGGAAGCGTGTGTTCGTGGTGGGGGACTCCTTGCTGAGGGGGACAGAAGCAGTGATTTGTGGGCCTGTCAAGATGTGTCGGGAGATGTGTTGTCTCCCTGGGGCAAAGATCCGAGATGTGACAGAGAGGCTGACAAGACTGATCAAGCCTACTGACCAATACCCCTTCCTTTTGGTCCATGTGGGAACGAATGACACAGCAAGACACAGCCTTCAGAACATCAAAAGAGATTTCGAGGAGGCACAGAAAGAAATGGAGGCACAGACTGTCATCTCGTCTCTTCTGCCAGTTGAAGGGCATGGTCCAGGAAGAGAGAGGAAAATAGCAGATGTCAACAATTGGGTCCGCAGATGGTGTCGTCAAGAACGATTTGAATTCTTAGATCATGGGCTGTGGTTCCATGAGGGCGGACTCCTGGCAAGGGATGGGCTGTATCTCACACCAGTTGGAAGAAACGTTTTTGCCAACAGTCTCAAGAATTTGATCAGGAGGGCTTTAAACTGAATTATGTGGGGAAGGGAGACAGCATCCTGGAAGACAAAAGTACTGGAAAAAATAGTCAAACTGTCATAGAGGAAACAAGGCAAACAGTACAGGGGCCCAACAGTGGGAGGCAAAAAACCGTGCACAGGCAGCAAGTAAGGGGGACATATGGTCTTAGATGTCTCTACACTAATGCACAGAGCATAGGAAATAAGCAAGATGAACTTGAACTCCTAGCACAACAAAGCAAATATGATATAATAGGCATCACTGAAACCTGGTGGGATGAGTCTCATGACTGGAATGTAGAAATACAACAGGCCAAACAGGAAAGGAGGAGGAATAGCATTATATGTCAGGAATATTTACACCAGTGAAGAAATCCAGGACATCAATCCTGGAAGCCAGGTGGAGAGCATCTGGATAAAAATTAAAGGGGAGGGAAACAACAGGGATGTAAGTGTGGGAGTCTACTACAGATCCCCAACTCAAGCAGAAGAACTGGATGATGCCTTTCTAGAACAGATGACCACACACTCAGAAAGGAGAAATATAGTAGTGATGGGTGACTTCAACTATCCTGATGTTTGCTGGAAGTCAAGCTCAGCAAAATCCTCAAGGTCTAGCAAATTCCTCACTTGCCTCGAAGACAATTTCATTGTCCAAAAGGTGGAAGAGGCAACAAGGGAGTCAGCTATTTTGGATCTAATCCTAACTAACAGGGAAGACCTAGTTAATGGGGTGCAAGTGGTTGGATCCTTAGGCGGGAGTGATCATGTCCTCCTGGAGTTTATTATACAGTGGAAAGGAGAAGCCAGGCATAGTCAGACATGCATTCCAGACTTTAGGAAAGCTGATTTTACTAAACTTAGAGAAATACTGGGCATGATCCCATGGACAGGAATACTAAAAGAGAAGGGGGTCCAAGACGGATGGGAGTTTCTCAAAAGGGAGATACTGAAGGCACAATTTCAAACCGTGCCAATGAGGAGGAAAAATGGGAGGTGTCTCAAGAAACCAGGATGGATGACTAAAGAACTTGCAAGTGAACTAAGTTTTAAATGGAACATGTATAAGAAATGGAAAAATGGGGAAATCACCAAAGAGGAATTCAAACAAATAGCTAGCACGTGTAGGGTTAAGGTCAGAAAAGCTAAAGCGCAGAAAAGCACAGAATAAACTCAGACTTGCTAGAGAGGTTAAGAACAATAAAAAGGGTGTTTTGGGGTATGTCAGCAGCAGAAGGAAGAAGAAGGAAATGGTAGGGCCACTGTGTGGAGAAGATGGCAAAAAGTTAACAGGGGACAGAGAAAAGGCAGAATTACTCAACACCTTCTTTGCTTCAGTCTTCTTAGAAAAGGCAAAGGGTGCTCAACCTGAGGATAATGGAGCAGAGGACAGAATAGAAGAATTTCAGCACAGAATAAGTAAAGAGATAGTACAGGAATACCTGGTTAATCTAAATGAATATAAGTCTCCAGGACCAGATGAATTACATCCAAGGGTATTAAAAGAACTGGCAAACATAATATCAGAACCATTGGCAATAATCTTTGAGAACTCCTGGAAAACAGGAGAAGTCCCAGTGGACTGGAGGAGGGCAAATGTTGTCCCCATCTTCAAAAAGGGAAAAAAAGAGGATCCCAACAATTATCATCCAGTTAGTCTGACATCAATACCGGGGAAAATTCTGGAGCAGATCATTAAACAGAGAGTTTGTGAACACCTGGAAGGTAATTCCATAATCACAAAAAGTCAACATGGGTTTCAGAGGAACAAGTCATGCCAGATAAATCTGTTTTCTTTTTTTGATAAAATTACCAGCTTGGTAGATGAAGGGAATGCTGTAGATATAGTATATATTGATTTCAGTAAGGCCTTTGACAAGGTTCTCCATGACATTCTTGCAAACAAGCTGATAAAATGTGGGCTAGACAAAGTAACTGTTACATGGATTTGTAATTGGTTGACTGGCAGAGTCTCCTTCCTTGGAGATCTTTAAGCAGAGGCTGGATGGCCATCTGTTGGGGATGCTTTAATTGGGAGTTCCTGCATGGCAGGGGGTTGGACTGGATGGCCCTTGTGGTCTCTTCCAACTGTATAATTCTATGATTCTATGATTCTATGATAATTCCATGTAGAGGAATCCAAGGGTAGTATGTAAGGATCACTCACCATCCCCTGCTTGTTGGAACAGCATGCAGACAAGCTTTAATGGCTTCTAGACCCAACACTACTTGGTGTTGTTAGTTGACATCCTCCATTTTTCTTATATATTTTACCCATGTGGAGTTCCCTATTATCCCAGCCTGACTCTTGGGAGATGGCAGCCATAATCCCCTAAATGTAAGGTCCCCTAAATGATGCAAGCTGAAATTGCTCAAGACCACTAAAGATTTCCTGGACAGGCAGGTTTTGGGAGTTGCCCTTGGGAATATCCCATTATACTGGAAAAGATACCTAATGGTGCTTGTTTGTCTTAGTCTCCCACTTAATGCGACAGTGATCAGATTTGATTGCACCCCTTTCTCTAGCTTCCTTTCCTTGATAGTTTTGAAACCAAATGCATTGTTTAGACCAGGGGTAGGCAACCTTTCCCCTTTAAGGGCCGAGGGACTTCAGCTCCCAGAAGCCTCAGCCATGTTGGCCAATAGTCCCATGTTGGCCAATAGCTCCTGGGATTCTGGGATCTGAAGTCCCTCGGCCCTTAAAGGGGAAAGGTTGCCTACCCCTGGTTTAGACTATGCCCAGACTTAGGTAAAACAATGGTAAACCCATCAAGCCTTTGTCCACCTATTGTTTGGCTCATGGACAGAAGGCAGAAATTCCCTATAAGAATCCCTGGATTTTGGCAGACCTCCTGCTACCTTGGAAGTGCATGCTGAATCTCTGTCGGTCTGCGCTCTGAGATAGTTCCTGTGACCCCCTCTCTTGCCGGTCGTGCCCCTTCCACGGAACCCATCTGGAGGAGGAGTCTCTCGGGCATGAGTATATCCCCCTCTATCCTGGTTTCCCTCTCTACCTCCCCTGATCTCGCTCTTTTCCACTTATTCTTCTAGTGTGCGTGTGCATGTGCCACATTTGGATATTTGCTTACTGTGTTAATAAATATTTTCAGACTTTAATTTGGAGTTTGGTCCGTTTCAGTGTCATTCCTTGCCAGAATTCTTATACCTCTGGTATACAATTGGACAAGATCTCCGAAGCGAAGTTGGGCGCTTCACTCGCATATTTGAGGTAATTATAAATTCCTCAAAATTAGGCTTGTTTCCCAACAGTGTTCTCTATGGTGCTGTTCTATTCCTATTCCTGTATCTCTGGGAAAATTAACTCCATCTCTGGTGGAATCCCACTAAATCTGACTTGACCAAGACCCAATTGTACAACTATGGGAAGGGATGAAGAAACTGTCCCCCCCATGAAATTTGCTTACTGTCCCCCCCCCCCCCAATGAAATTTGCTTACTGTTCCCAAATGTCCAGCATTGGAGTGAATTATAACTTAAGTCAAGCATTTAGAAATACAGTTTGAGTGTCCAAAAATAAAGACCATTCAAAGTTAGCAAGGGAATAGGGAAACAGCAAATAGAAGTGTTGTAGATTCAAACAAAAGTCCACCAAACAGTGATACCTTTATTGTGCAACCAAAATGCACGCTATACTTGTTACAAGCTTTTGAAGCTCCACTGGTTGGTCAATAAAGGTATCACTCTTTGGTGGATTTTTGTTTGAATATGCTAAATGGCCAACACAGCTACCCCTGCATGTTTCCAGAAGTGTTGTAGGTGTGATTTTCAGTGTCTCATTCTTTGTGATGCTAGAAATTTGGGGTTGTTGTTAACTGCCCTCAAATCAATCCCAATCAGCCTCTCTGATTGAATCCAACCATCTGCTATGTGGTGTTCCTCTCCTTCTACTGCCCTCTACCTTCCCCAAAATTATTGTCTTTTCCAATGATTCATGCCTTCTCATGACGTGGCCAAAATATGACAGCCTAAGTTTTATCATCTTGGCTTCTAGAGGTATTTCAGGCTTGATTTGTTCTAGAACCCATTTTTTTATCTTTGTCCACAATATCTTCAGCAATCTTCTCCAGCACCACATCTCAAATGAGTTGATTTTATTTCTGTTGGCTTTCTTCACTGCCCAGCTCTCATATCCATACATCGATATGGAGAAAACAGTGGCTTGGATGTTCCTCACTTTAGTGTCCAGAGTTATGTCTTTACACTTTAACATCTTGTCTAATTCTTTTATACCTGTCCTTCCCAATCTTAAGCTTCTTCTACTTTCTTGAGTGCAGTCTACATTCTGAGTAATGTTTGATCCAAGGTATGGGAAATTTGGGGACCAAAGGAAAATTTCATTGCAGAACAGAATTCTTATTTGGTAAGACACCTCCTCAATATCTACACCCCTTCAGGCCTTTGTGTAAACCAGTATTATCATGGACACCCAGTGACTGTGGCCTGATGATGTACCTAATGATGCCAAACCTTTGTTGACCCAGTACTTGTGTGTGTTTCCCTCTGAATTGGAAAGTATGTTTTATGTTGTCTCACTCACACATAAAATATACTTTCAAATTCAGAGGGAAACACACACACACAGCCCAAGCACTTGGTCAAGAATCAAAGAAAGTATTCTTTCAGTTGTTGTTGTTAACTGCCATGAGGTCAACTTCATCTTATGGCAACCCTATGAAAGAGAGACATCCAAGTCACCTTACCATCAACAGCCCTGCTACCTGTTGTAGACTCAGGGCTGTGGCTTCTTTGATTGAGTCCATCCATCTGGAATGAGGTTTTGTTTTTTTCCTACTGCCTTCCACCTTGCCAAGCATTATTGTCTTTTCTAGTGAGTCATGTCTCTTCATGATGTGTCCAAAGTACAACTGGCTCTCAGGGAGAGTTCAGGCTTGATTTGTATCAGTCCATGTTATCTGTCAGCACCACATTTAAAACTTTTCTTCCTATCACTCTTTCTTCACTGTTCAGCTGTCACAACCAAATAGGAAATACGATGGAAATGGGGAATACAATGGCATGGACAATCTTAACTTTAGCGTTCAATTATATATCTTTACACATCAGGATGTTGCCTAGTTTTTACAAAACTGCCCTTCCAAGTCTAGTCTTCTTCTGATTTTTCAATTGCAGTCTCCATTCTGATTAATGAGTCAAGGGAGTGGAAAATCTTGAAGTAGTTCAGTATCTTCATTGACTGCTTTAAAGTTATGTCAGTCATCTGTGGTCATTATTTTTGTTTTCTTAATGTTCAATTGTAAACCTGCCTTTGTATTTTCTTCCTTGCCTTTCTTCAGTAACTTTTCCAAGTCTTTTCTATTTTCTGCTAGCAGTATGGTGTCATTGCATCTCTTAAATTGTTCATGTTCCTTCCTCCAATTTTCATGCCTCCATTCTCCAAATCTTACCCTGATTTATGCATGATACATTTGGTGCACAGCTTAAACAGATAGGGTGATAAAATGCAGCCTTGCCTGACCCCCTTACCAATTGGAAATTATTCATTTTTTCCACAATCTATCCTGACAGCAACCTCTTGTCTCAAGTACAGGTTACTCATCAGGACAATCAAATATTGTGGCATACTCATTTCCTTAAAAGTGATCTATAGTTTATCATGATCTATACAATCAAAGGCTTTCCTATAATCTATAAAGCACAGGAGATTTTATTTTTAAATTCTTTGGCGTGTGCCAGCATTCAACATATGTTTGCAATACAATCTCTAGTGCCTCTTCTTTTGATGAATGCATGTAAATACTATTTTTGTGATAATATGTCCCTCAAGTTGCCAAGTTCAACTTGTGTGTTGCTAGCACTTTTTCTTTGTATGTATGTATGGATCTGTGTATGTGTGCATGTGTGTGCATGTGTACTTAATTTCTTGGGGAAAACAAAGATGTTCACTATGTGGATGGCTACCATAGATGGCTAATTGCCAACATGAACACACATGCAGCAGTTCATGAGTAACAACAGACATGAAGGCTAGTGTGAATCAATCTCATTTTATAGTCATATGGATTACTTCTCCATGTAGATCGGGGTGTGGAAAATGTGAGCCCTCCATATGGTGGCAGAGTGCAAATTCCAGCATTCCTGTCCATTACCTAGTGGAAACTGATGGAGGCAAAGAAAAGACACTGTAGGGTATTTGGCATTATTTATAATACATGTTCAAATTTCATGAAATATTAGTGCGTACAGTACAGATATACCTAGGAACCAAAGTAAAGTGCTTCGTTATATTGTATAGAATATTATGTAGTGAATGGTGACTTTATTGCCTATGCTGCTAAATTTAATACAATGGGGAATTGTTAAATAAAGAGCATTTCTTTACATTTTATAATAGCCATGTTGAGTCATTAAACCACAATTCCACATGAGAACTGTTGTGGCACAAATGAGGAGGTTCACTTCAATCCTATACAGCTCGAATGAGTAACTGTGGCTTTCTCAGTGTTTTTAGATGGCATCTCCCATAATCCCTCACAATGGCTATGATGGTTAGGTTAATGGAAGTTTAGGCCAATCACATCTGGAGGCCACAGTTGACCACTTGTGCCATACACATTCTTTATATCACCTACCTATGGTACATGGCTGTAAGACCCCTTAACTGACATGGAGCTTCTTCCTGTGATAGGTCCCATTCATGCAGTAAGTACCTCTCGACTAACAATCCCCATGAGGAGCCACAGTCTCCTGGAAGATTTTTGGCAGTCTTCATATGGTTGCTGTAGTTTATAAGCAGACTTTGATCACATCAGAATGAAGCGATTGTGAAATAGTTCAAGCAATCATTTTATTTAATTGAATATTAAGGTTCAACAAATGAATAAGCATACAAATAGGATTCAGCTGCTCTAGGTTGCAATCCTAAACACAAGTTCTAAGGAACAAATCCCACTAAGCACAGTGGGACTTGTTTCAGGGTAAACATATATAGGTTTGTGCTGGTGAAGTGATTAAAGGACTTCACATACATAATATGAGTAAAGTATGGGGCAACCATATAAGAGGTAAGAGTTGCTACCCCCTTATCACTGAGGCTGAGAGAGGAGTGAGTACCTTGCTTAACTCTAAAGCAACCTAGTGAATCTTTGTCTGAAGTGAGATTTGAACCTGTGTTTTCATTCTCACTCTCTTAGCCACTCTCCTGCAACTGGCCCATTAGCAAAATGATGAGCATGTGAACGTCTTCTTCTTTAGTATGAACAAAATGGTGCCGGATAGGCAGTTTTTCTTATCAGATCCCTCCCTGCCATATAGGTGCAACAAGATATCACTTGTTGAGGGTGACCAAATCCAGCCCATCCAATTTTGCCATTACTGACCATGTCTTTGGTGTTCTATGGGAGGTGATACACACATGTAGCACTATGTGTAAAGTGCCCTAATGACCAATGAGCATCCGTGAATCAAGGCCTTCCTTACACTGTCACACCATCCATACATACACCTGAGAAAGAAAAACTGTTTAAAATGAAAAATGGGAATGGGCATTGCACCATGCACATTTTGAGTGTGTCTATATTTTTCTACTAATCTGACTCATTTAGGAGTTTTTTAAAGTGAATTCATTGCTCCAGTAAAAACTAGCCTTGTTTCCCTTGCCCTTATTTTATTTCTGAAAACAATAAAATGTCTGTTTACTAAGTCTTATTTTATTATTTTCTTCCTTTTCCCTTTATCAAATGAAAATGTTATTTATGTGCAAGTAGAATAACCAGTTTTATAAACCTTCGTTCTCAAGGTTTTATTGTAAAAGATGCCATGGTATTTATGTATCAGGTTGTGGTGGTGACAAGATTCTTGGGGCTGAAAAACGAGAGGCTACAAGCTCTGCTTTGGTTATAGAGGAGGGGTGCAGGGAGACCTACAAGGATGGCCAATGAGGCCAAATCCATGAAGTTATCTCTTCTACCCCTCAGTGTTTCCATTAGAGGCAGTTGCCCTCTGCCAATTACAAAACTGTATGAAGGGACTGCAAGCTGTCATCTTCCAGTCCATCGTCCTATGTTTTCTCAGCATTTCTTCTGTTAGAAATAAGACAAGATGGAAAGGCCGCAGAATATCTTTTAGCTGGTTATGCTAGGTGCCATCCATTTGGAAACACTTATATCAATATCTCTATAAAACCCAGAGCTTTGTCTGCAATATAACACACACTCCTATCCAGATAGTGCATTTTGCAACCATTTTTCAAATGCTGCTCATTGTTGCAATCAGAATTCTGAGAGAGTGGCCAAAGCTTAGTCCAACCAATGCATCTCATGAATTTCAACTCATGAGTTGACATTCTCACACACAACCAGCTTATATAGATCTGTCTCTGGATTCTCCACTCTGTCCCATGCACCTGAGAAAGTAGGGTCAAGTCTACAAAAGCTCATGCTACCAACTTTTTTTTTTCAGTAGTCTCAAAAGTGCTACAAGATCCCTTTGCATACTGTGGACCTCTATGTGTGGGTTCCCCATCCCAGAATCATCTTTTCTAAATGGACAGCTTGTAATGGGTTGACTGCCTCACAGTGTCCTCAAAGCTCAAACTCAATGTTCAATGCAAAACTATTTATTGAATCTATATTAGGTACGTTACAGAGGATTTGATCCTTGGGGTACCTGAAAAAATATGGGCATCTGTCATCAAGGGAAGCTCATGGGTCCCCTCAGGGGCTGTATCCATTAATTCCCCCCTTCCCCATCTTCATTCAGGCACAGGTATGTGTGAGTGGTGCAAGAGTACATTAGCAGGAGTGGCAGAACTGTACGTACCTCTCCTGTCCCATCCAGGCTTCCCTCTCACCTTGAAACACATTACTAATGGATCTGATCACAAGACATGTAAAGTGAGTGGAAGAAAGCAGCATGGGAATCTTATACAGGTCTTTTGTGCAACCTAGTGGCCCTTTTCACATTCAACTTAAGTGGATGCATGGAGGGGAATCAGAATTGTGTTGAGTCAATGAGGAGACTCTCCATGTAGGCGCTGCTACTGTGTCATTAAACAATAGTGTCAAAAGGCCACAGAAGGCAAGGAATGTCACTTGGTCCATCACGTATTATTATAATTTAGTGGATATTTAAACCATCTTGCAAGAGAAATCATTTTCCCAAGTTGATTCCCTATACAGTTTGTCTAGTGATTTTGGAGGCACAGCAGATTCTCCAGAGATATTTAATTGCTGATCAATTTGCAAATAAAGGGTCCAGATACACATTTGGGTTCAACTAGAGCTGTTTAAATAAGGACTGGAAAGGTCCAATGTGGGATCTGGGGCCTACCTGCCTTCTCCTCAGTCAGCCAAAGGGAACAACACTTCAGCCTCAACTGCAAGCCACATACTTTCACACACTTTATGTGTTGGTGGCGGGAGTGAACTTTTTAACTGCCTCTGTACCACCGAAAATAGGTGGCTCAGTAGAAATTTGGGCAGTGGTAGAAGCTTGGAGAGCCACAGAACAGAATGGAGGAACATAGATGTCTCCTGCTCTGAAAGGCTGTCACCTTTTTTTTACAGGTTGGATTTTCTTCTTCTTTATTTGAAACCCAAACACTGAAAATGTTAATGGGGCAGGAAATAAATTCTCATTATTTCCACAATAGGACTGGATGTTTAGAACAGCATTAGTCACAATTGGTTTCCATTGGATTCTATTCGGTTGTAAGTGTGGGATTTAATATTATCTTTATTAATATTAATAATAAAGATCTATCAGTGTTAACTTCTTTCAGTATAAAAAATCTGTCAGTATAAAAAGATTAAACATCAACAACTAGGAACTTTGAATAAAAGAATAAATACTCCAGTATTTTCATTTACAACTTGATTACTAGATACAGATGTTATGCACTGAGAAAATACATAGATTGAATATTTAGATATTAAAACTCAAGCCATTTTCTTTCTTTTTTTCTTTCTTTATTTCTTTCTTTCCTGAAAGAATTGGATACAAAAATATCTGCAACCCATCATGCACTTTTACTCCATTGCCTAAAAATCATTGGTGATACCTGAGAGAGAACCTAAAGATATTCACCTGGCACTTCAAATGTAACAAAGCAAGGGAGGGTGGCTATGAAAGAACTAGAAAAGATCCTATTCCCTATTACCATGTATGGATATGAGAGCTGAATAGTCAAGAAAGAAGGTAGGAGGAAGATCAACCGATTTGAGATAATGTGGTGCTGGAGAAGATTGCTGAGGATCCTATGGACAGCCAAATGGACAAACCAGTGGGTCCTAGAACAGATCAAGGCAGAGATATCCCTAGAAGCCAAGATGACAAGACTTAGACTGTCGTACTTTGGACACATCATGAGAAGGCATGAATCGCTGGAAAAGACAATAATGTTAGGAAAGGTGGAGGGAAGTAGAAAGAGAGGAAGGCCACATACCAGATGGATGGAATTTATTAAAGAGATCATGAATATGAGTTTTCAGAAGTTGAGCAAAGCAGTAGAGGACAGGGGGTCCTGGAAATGTCTCATCCATAGGATTGCTATGGGTCGAGAGCGACTCTAAGGCAGTTAACAACTACAACAACAAGGGGCCAAATGGGTCTCTGGGGTCCCTCTGTCTCTCTCAGCCTCCCTTTCTGCCTCCAAGGCCTCCCTGTTGGGCACAGCCAGAACTGAGCCTCTCTCTGCCCATGTTCTCAGGGCAAGAGCAAAATGATGCCAGAACAGGGATCCCTTCCCATTTTGAGGTTCCTAGCCAGGCTGAGCTCCTCTAAGTATCCTTGCCCTTGGAGATGGACCAGATGCAAGCAAAGCTCTTCTTCTCTGTGGGGTGAGGGAATCACTGGCTCCATGCCTTTCTTCTTTGATCCTCCTTTTCCCTCCAGCCCCGCCATCCCATTTCCCCTCTACCTGAGGTTTTCATTTCTCTTCCAGTCTTCAGCCACTATTCCACCTCCAGGTCCAAGGAGGAGGCTGGATCACGCCAATCCCTCCACCACAAAAAACCTTTTGCACCTTTGCAAAAGCAGGACTTCTTTGCCCCTGGCTGCTGCTGCTGCTGCTTTCCTGGCTAGATTGAGCTCAGAGGGGCGGGGTATTATTATTATTATTATTATTATTATTATTATTATAGAATGCTTGGACCATGCAACTGAGGATCTGCTAGGATCTCAGGGGTGGAGGGAAGGAGAAGAAGGGACTCTCTCTCAGCCTCAGGAGAAGTCGATGGCAAAGCATCTCTGAACAAATCTTGCCAAGAAAACCCTATGATAGGGTCACCATAAATTGGAAACGACTTGAAGGCACACAACAACAACAACAACAACAAAGTTTTTCTGTCCCTTAACTCTCAGTCAAAGCAAAGCAGTTTCATTTATATACCGCTTCATACTGCGCTATGAGTGTCTAAGCGGTTTACAACTGTAAGCTCATTGCCTCCCAACAGCTGGGTACTCATTTTAGCAACCTTGGAAGGATGCAGGCCTGAGTCAAGCCTGAGCCCTGGCTAGTATTGAACTCGCAACCTTGTGGTCTATGAGTGAGTGGCTGCAGTACAGGCATTTAACCACTGCACCTCAGGGCTCCTTGAGTCAGCATTCTGTGGTCACTGACTCAGTCTCTTGCAAACTGTGAGAAGGGGGGTGGGGGGAGAGAGAAATTGCCTTTTAAATTCATTTTTTCCCCCTAAAGTGTTTTTTAAAAGTTTGTAGGTCTCCCTCTCCCTCTTGGATGATATTATTTTTAACTACATAATTGAGTTTGCAGGACATACTGAAACAAATGCCAGTACTTGCCCATAGGGAATCGTTGGAGAATACTTGCCCATAGAGAATCTTTGGGGATTACTTGCCAATAGAGACTATAAAGGCTGGGCTGCTAAAATATTCAACACCAAAAAAGGAATCTATAAATGAGTCTCTATGGGCAAGTATTTTGCAATGATTCTCTATGGGCAAGTATTCTCCAAGTATTCTCTATGGGCAAATATTCTGTAACGATTCCCTATGGGCAAGTATTCTCCAATCATTTTCTATGAGCAAATATTCCCCAATGATTCTCTATGGGCAAATATTCTGCAATGATTCTCCATGGGCAAATATTCTGCAATGATTCTCTATGGGCAAATATTCTGCAATGATTCCCTATGGGCAAATATTCTGCAATGACTCCCTATGGGCAAATATTCTGCAATGATTCCCTATGGGCAAATATTCTGCAATGATTCCCTATGGGCAAATATTCTGCAATGATTCTCTATGGGCAAGTATTCTCCAAGTATTCTCTATGGGCAAATATTCTGTAACGATTCCCTATGGGCAAGTATTCTCCAATCATTTTCTATGAGCAAATATTCCCCAATGATTCTCTATGAGCAAATATTCTGTAATGATTCCCTATGGGCAAGTATTCTCCAATCATTCTCTATGGGCAAGTATTCTGCAATGATTCTCTATGGGCAAGTATTCTGCAATGATTCTCTATGGGCAAGTATTCTGCAATGATTCTCTATGGGCAAATATTCTGCAATGATTCTCCATGGGCAAGTATTCCCCAATGATTCCCTATGGGCAAATATTCCCTAATGATTCTCTATGGGCAAGTATTCTCCAATGATTCCCTATGGGCAAGTACTGTCATTTATTTCAGTAGGTCCCTGAATTTGCTCTAGGATGACAAGGACTTGGTCAGAGGGGGTTTGCCTTTGCCTTTCCCCCGAGGAGGCTGAGAGAGTGTGACTTGCCTAGTGAGTTTCCATGCCCGAGCCAGGATTCGAACCCAGCTCTTGGTCTTGTTCCTACGCCACAAACCACTACAACGCAATGGATCCTGGAGGGGAACTAGCGCAGGACTTACTTTACCTTACACCTGTATCTCTCCAATCCTTTGGATTTACAAAGAATCGCTGAGATTTTCAGACTCCCTTCTCGTTGTTAAAAATATATAGTTATATATAGTTTATATATATATATATATATATATATATAAAAACTAAGGCAATGGTAAGACAATATATATATATATATATATATATATATATATATATAAAACTAAGGCAATGGTAAGACAAGGGGTACCTGAGCCTTACCTAAAAGAGGGAGAAAATCAAGAAGGGGCCACTATGGAAATGAGCAAAGGCTGGATCCGCAGGGCAGAAATAATCCGGTTTGAGGCGAGTTTCGGGGGCGTGGTTCGATGCTATGGAATTCTGGGGGTTGTAGTTTGTTGTGGAGCAACAAACTACAACCCCCAGAATTCCATAGCATCGAACCACGGCCCCGAAACTCGCCTCAAACCGGATGAATAATAATAATAATAATAATAATAATAATAATAATACTTCTGACCTGAAGATCCAGCCAAAGTGTAATGTAGCATAATAGCATCCATGCAACACCATTAGTCCCATTTCCTATGTATATCTATAAGCCTGGGTCTATAAAATTAATTTAAAACATAACCCTCCCCCAAAAAATCCTCTCTCTTGGTTCCCTGGCTGGAAAGTTTAGTATCTTTTTCCCTCTCCTGCCTTGTGTTCAAGTTTTGCTCTAGGGAGTTTCTGACCCTCACGTCTGGGAAAAATAAAAAAGAGATCTCCATTGAATCTGGCCAGAGTTGAGGTCCTCCTCTGCCTCGATTTGCCCATCAGGAAAAGTGGATCGAATCGGGAGGCGCCCATCTGGGGAAGAGGCATGGCTTCCCTGTCCTAAAACAGTGTATTTCGTTGGGGGAGAAAAGGGGGCCATCCTCTTTCTCCATTCCTTTTAAAGGAAGATGGATTAATATTTATTTTTTAATTTCATGCGTATGCTGCCTCTCTCTCAGGAGGGACCCAAGGCGGCTCACAGATATATATAGATATAGGTGTGTGTGTGTGTGTATTTATATATATAAGGGTTAGGGTTAGGGTTAGGGGGGTTAGGGTTAGGGTTATAAATATCTGTGAGCCGCCTTGGATCCTTTGAGACTCACTGAAAGGAAGAAGTTGGCAGCAGGAGCTTTCCTAGACTTCTCTCTCTCAGGAGGGACCCAAGGCGGCTCATAGATATATATATATAGATATAGATATGTGTGTGTGTGTGTTTATATATATATATATATATATATATCTGTGAGCCGCCTTGTAGAGTTCAAAAATATAGCCTATATATATATATATATATATAGGTAGAGTTCAAAATAGATCTTTCAATTCTATCTTAAAATTTTATTGTAATATATATAGGTAGAGTTCAAAGATATAGCCCTGTTTTTGTGGCACCTTTGAGACCCACTGAAAGAAAGAAGTTGGCAGCATGAGCTTTCCTAGACTTCTCTCCCACAGGAGGCATCCAAGGCGGCTCACAGAAACATATATATATATATATATATATATATATATATTTAAGGTAGAGTTCAAAAATATAGCCGTGTTGGTCTGTAGAATCAGTATGGAGAGAGATCTTGTAGCACCTTTGAGACTCGCTGAAAGAAAGAAGTTGGCAGCAGGAGCTTCCCTAGACTTCAGTCTACATCCGAGGAAGTAGACTTGTTTAGTCTACAAAAGCTCATGCTGCCAATTTCTTTCTTTCAGTGAGTCTCAAAGGTGCCACAAGATCTCTCTGCGTACAAATAAAAATTTAAAACCATTAAAATCATATATATATATATATATATATATATATATATATCTGTAAGCTGTATATATATACAGATATATATCTGTAAGCCGACTTGGGTCCCTCCTGGGAGAGAGGCGGCATACGCATGTATAAAATTATATTAAAATATAGAGAAGTTAAAAGGGATGACTAAAACACACATTGGCCATAAAAACCACCCTGGTGTGATTATATATTGAATAGCCCACCTAAATACAAATGTGTTTTTTTTCCCAGCAGGGTGGGAGCCAGCCTCCCCTGGAAGGGAGTTGCAGAGATTGTGAGCAGCCACCGAGAAGGCTTTCTCTCTCCTGTCATCCACCAAGATCTCCTGGAGATCTTAGGCTCTGGAAGGAACTTCAGGGGTAGGCAACCTTTCCCCTTTAAGGGCCAAGGGACTTCAGCTCCCAGAATCCCAGGAGCTATTGGCCAACATGGGACTATTGGCCAACATGGCTGAGGCTTCTGGGAGCTGAAGTCCCTCGGCCCTTAAAGGGGAAAGGTTGCCTACCCCGATGTAGGGCTTTATAGGTCCTAACCACAATACTTTGAATAGAACCGGTAGCCAGTGAAGCTATTTCAACGAGGGAGTTATACGCTCCCTATAACAGATCCTGGTCAGTATTCTGGACTATCAAGGTTTCCGAATAGTTTCCAATGGCAGCCCCAGGTGGAGTGCTTTGCAGTAGTCCAAACTGGATTTCTAAACATGGCATGGGTCATCGTAGCCAGATCTGAGGTGTGTAACTGTGCCAAGGCACTGCTGGAAGAAACCTGGGCATCCAGGCTCAGCCCTGGATCCAGAAGTACCCCCAAATTGAGAACCTGTGTCTTCAGGGGGAGTATAACCCCATCTAACACAGGCTGGATCCCTACTCCCTGATCTGCCTTCTTACTGACCAGGAGCACCTCTGTCTTATCTGGATTAAGTTTCAACTTGTTTGCCCTCCTCCAGTCCCTTGCAAAAGAAATGGGGATCAGGGAGGCAAAGGCAAAAGGCCCCCCAAGAGAGGAGAAGGGCCTTTGAATCCCTGATCCCCACTTCTTTTGTTTTAGGGCAAGATAAAACAAAGCCGGCATTTCTCTCTTCTTCCAGATACCTTTTCTTTTGCACAGAAATCAATGCGATTGGAAATCCGTGTGTGTGTGTATGTTGTGTGTGTGTAAAAAAGAGAGACTCAGACCCCCCCCAAAAAAAAAGAGTGCAAAGGGGGGGCTTTTCTCCTCTTCCCCCCCCCCCCCTCCATTCCTGCTTTTCTTTCTCTCTCTCTCTCTCTCTTTCTCTCTCTTTCTGCCTGTCTCTTCCAGTCGGTTGTCTATTTGTCCCTTCACGGCTTCCTCGTCCTTAGATGAGATTTCTCCTTTCTCATTACCAACCTTAATAGACCTTTCAGACCTAATTCCGGGGCCCCCAGATATTATCTGACCCGTATAATTAATTAATTATAGCCCAAATATTATAGATTATTAAAAATAGCATAACTAATAGTGTCATATCTCAAGCTGTCGCCTTTAATAGTCAACATTGTCTTGGTCTCCCTTATCAGGCCGGGACACCCGGCGAGGATATTGATTCCTGGTCATTTCCCCCATCATCCGCCATCCTGACGGAGCTTTGTCAGGTCGCCTCCTCCCGAGGCACACCAAGGGGCTCCTCTGGAATCGCTCAAGCCTCGGCCCTGCTTCCACGGTTCCTGTGGCCTCCCGCTCCTCTCCTCCAGAGAGAGAAGGAAGGAAGGAAGGAAGGAAGGAAGGAAGGGAGAGTTGGGGAGGAAAACCCATCGGATCTCTCTCATCCCCCCCCTCCAGTCTTTCCTTCTCTTTCCTTCCCTTTCTTTTCCTTTCCTTTCCTTCCCTTCCCTTCCCTTTCCTTTCCTTTCTCTGTCTTTCCTTCCCTTCTTTTTCTTTCCTTTCCTTTCCTTTCCCTGTCTTTCATTTCCTTTCCCTTCCTTTTCTTTCTCTGTCTTTCCTTTCCTTTCTTTCCCTTCCCTTCCCTTCCCTTCCCTTTTCTTTCCTTTCCTTTCCTTTCCTTTCCTTCCCTTTCCTTTCCCTGTCTTTCCTTTCTTTCCTTTCCTTTCTCTGTCTTCCCTTCCCTTCCCTTCCCTTTCTTTTCTTTCCTTTCCTTTCCTTTCCTTCCCTTTCCTTTCCCTGTCTTTCCTTTCTTTCCTTTCTTTCCTTCCCTTCCCTTCCCTTCCCTTTCCTTTCCCTGTCTTTCCTTTCCTTTCCTTTCCTTTCCTTCCCTTCCCTTTCCTTCCCTTTCCTTTCTCTGTCTTTCCTTTCCTTTCCTTTCCTTCCCTTCCCTTTCCTTCCCTTCCCTTCCCTTTCCTTTCCTTTCCTTTCCCTTCCTTTCCTTTCCTTCCCTTTCCTTTCCTTTCCTTTCCTTTCTTTCCTTCCCTTCCCTTCCCTTCCCTTCCCTTCCCTTTCCTTCCCTTCCCTTCCCTTCCCTTCCCTTCCCTTTCCTTTCCTTTCCTTTCCTTTCCTTTCCTTTCCTTTCCTTTCCTTTCCTTTCCCTGTCTTTCCTTTCCTTTCCTTCCCTTCCCTTCCCTTTCCTTTCCCTGTCTTTCCTTTCCTTTCCTTTCCTTCGCTTTCCTTTCCTGTCTTTCCTTTCTCATTCCCTTCCCTTTCCCTGCCTTGCTTTGCCCTTCGAAATCTCGGGGGGGGGGGTTGTTGACTTCACCCCCCCTTTCTTTGGGGTCTGTTGTTGTTTGTCAAGGTCTAGCTCTGTTAACGAGGGAAGGAGGGAAAGGGGGGGGGGTCCTTTCCCGATGCGCCATCTGTCCAGCTCCAACCCATAGCATCTGCCCCCCCCCCCCCGTCCGCCTCCTCGCCTCCGGATCGGGCCCTGCAGAGGATCGGGCCCTGTGGGAAGAAATTTGGGGGGGGGGGGAGGCTATGATGGGAGAGAGAGGATTAGGAGGAGGAGACCAGGATCGGAGGGGAGAAGGCTGCGTTGGCTCCTGGTATGGATGCAAAGGCGCCCCCCAGCAAAAAGGGACCTGGGGGGGGGGGGGTTGAGAGGAGACCTGACCCAGAGCCTGGCTTTGTGGGTGCGTCCGAACGGGTTCCCTCCGTGTCGAGGGCAGCCAAAGAGAAACTGGGTGCCTAGAGAGGGATGGACCTGGGGGGGGGGGGGCTGTGCCCCAAAGGGTCCTCAAGGATGCAGAGGGAGGGGGGAGTCCTCTCTGCAACACACACATACACCCCTATACCTGCAATCGCCCCCCCTCCCCAGAAGAGCACCCACGTGGGAGGAAGCCCCACTGAACTGGAAGGGAACCCAAGAGGCCATCCAGCCCAACCCCATTCTGCCATGCAGGAACTCCCCATCAAAGCACCCCCTGTGACAGATGGCCTCTGTTTAAAAACCTCCAAAGAAGGAGACTCCCCCATTCTCCGAGGGAGTGGGTTTTGCAGTCTGAGGGCCGTCTTCCTAATGCGGAGGAATCTCTTTCTCCTGTCCCGTCCGTCGGTGATGCATCCATGGGGGACAGGGGTGCCCTCTCCCTCTCCAAGTGGGGACCCCTGACCCCCTGCCCTCCAACCTTGGGGGGTCTCTGCTCTCTCTTTGCCTGGGCCCTTCTGGCCCTTGCCCCCCAAGGAGTCCTTCCGACGGGTGGGGAGACTTCTGATGGAAAAGTGGGGGGGGGGATCCGTGGGTCAGGGAGGGCCAAGGGGGCGACTGGGGAGAGGAGGCCCCTTGAGCGACCGCCCCGTCGAGGGCTCCCTCTTTCCTGCCCCCTCCCCAAGTCCGGAGAGCCAAGAGAAGGGGAGGAGAGAGCCCCCTTTTAATAGATCCTCCGAGGATTTCCCCGGGAGCCTTCTTTAAACTTCTTCTAATTATGATTCATGCGGGTGATAATATTAATTTAATAATCAGGGAGCTGTGCAGGAAGCATTAACCTCAATTAAGCTCATTACTGGCCTAACCTGGAAATCCCAGGGGCGTCTAAATCTTCCACCGGGAGGAGATGGCAGTCTATTGACCGAAATGGAGGCGGAGGGGGGGGGTTAAGATCAGACCCATCGCCTGCCCCCCCCCCTTCCCACTTCTTCCCAAAAGCTCAGCTGGGTTCATCTTTAAGGGCCCCTCTAACCTTTCTCGGGATGAAGCCTTTCCCTGGCTGCATCCGCACTGGAGGCATCATCCGCTCTGGCACCGCTTTCACCCTGCTATGGAATTCTGGGAACGGGAGTTTGCCGGGGCCCTAGAGCTGACCAAGGGGAAAAAAGGGAGAGAAGGCGATGGTTTCCATTTCCAGGCTTTGGTTCAATCACAGGCAACCCGACAAATTCTTCTCAGAAGAAGTAATGCGCATGGATCCCGGCTTTGGCTTCTTCCCAGTTTAAACTGGACCAGAGCAGATGGGAGCTGCAATCCAAGTCTTCCTCCCATTCATTGCCTTCCTCTGCCTTGGCTCCGGTTTAAACTGGGCCAGAGGAGATGGGAGCTGCAGTCCAAGTCCTCCTCCCATTCATTGCCTTCCTCTGCCTTGGCTCCAGTTTAAAGTGGACCAGAGCAGATGGGAGCTGCAATCCAAGTCTTCCTCCCATTCATTGCCTTCCTCTGCCTTGGCTCCAGTTTAAACTGGGCCAGAGGAGATGGGAGCTGCAGTCCAAGTCCTCCTCCTATTCATTGCCTTTCTCTGCCTTGGCTCCAGTTTAAACTGGACCAGAGCAGATGGGAGCTGCAGTCCAAGTCCTCCTCCCATTCATTGCCTTCCTCTGCCTTGGCTCCGGTTTAAACTGGACCAGAGCAGATGGGAGCTGCAATCCAAGTCCTCCTCCCATTCATTGCCTTCCTCTGCCTTGGCTCCGGTTTAAACTGGACCAGAGCAGATGGGAGCTGCAATCCAAGTCCTCCTCCCATTCATTGCCTTCCTCTGCCTTGGCTCCGGTTTAAAGTGGACCAGAGCAGATGGGAGCTGCAGTCCAAGTCCTCCTCCCATTCATTGCCTTCCTCTGCCTTGGCTCCAGTTTAAAGTGGACCAGAGCAGATGGGAGCTGCAATCCAAGTCCTCCTCCCATTCATTGCCTTTCTCTGCCTTGGCTCCGGTTTAAACTGGACCAGAGCAGATGGGAGCTGCAATCCAAGTCCTCCTCCTATTCATTGCCTTTCTCTGCCTTGGCTCCAGTTTAAACTGGACCAGAGCAGATGGGAGCTGCAATCCAAGTCCTCCTCCCATTCATTGCCTTCCTCTGCCTTGGCTCCAGTTTAAACTGGACCAGAGCAGATGGGAGCTGCAGCCCAAGTCCTCCTCCCATTCATTGCCTTCCTCTGCCTTGGCTCCGGTTTAAACTGGACCAGAGCAGATGGGAGCTGCAATCCAAGTCCTCCTCCTATTCATTGCCTTTCTCTGCCTTGGCTCCAGTTTAAACTGGACCAGAGCAGATGGGAGCTGCAGTCCAAGTCCTCCTCCCATTCATTGCCTTCCTCTGCCTTGGCTCCGGTTTAAACTGGACCAGAGCAGATGGGAGCTGCAATCCAAGTCCTCCTCCCATTCATTGCCTTCCTCTGCCTTGGCTCCGGTTTAAAGTGGACCAGAGCAGATGGGAGCTGCAATCCAAGTCCTCCTCCCATTCATTGCCTTCCTCTGCCTTGGCTCCGGTTTAAAGTGGACCAGAGCAGATGGGAGCTGCAATCCAAGTCCTCCTCCCATTCATTGCCTTCCTCTGCCTTGGCTCCGGTTTAAACTGGACCAGAGCAGATGGGAGCTGCAATCCAAGTCCTCCTCCCATTCATTGCCTTCCTCTGCCTTGGCTCCGGTTTAAAGTGGACCAGAGCAGATGGGAGCTGCAGTCCAAGTCCTCCTCCCATTCATTGCCTTCCTCTGCCTTGGCTCCAGTTTAAAGTGGACCAGAGCAGATGGGAGCTGCAATCCAAGTCCTCCTCCCATTCATTGCCTTTCTCTGCCTTGGCTCCAGTTTAAACTGGACCAGAGCAGATGGGAGCTGCAGTCCAAGTCCTCCTCCCATTCATTGCCTTTCTCTGCCTTGGCTCCAGTTTAAACTGGACCAGAGCAGATGGGAGCTGCAATCCAAGTCCTCCTCCCATTCATTGCCTTCCTCTGCCTTGGCTCCAGTTTAAACTGGACCAGAGCAGATGGGAGCTGCAGTCCAAGTCCTCCTCCCATTCATTGCCTTCCTCTGCCTTGGCTCCGGTTTAAACTGGACCAGAGCAGATGGGAGCTGCAATCCAAGTCCTCCTCCCATTCATTGCCTTCCTCTGCCTTGGCTCCGGTTTAAAGTGGACCAGAGCAGATGGGAGCTGCAATCCAAGTCCTCCTCCCATTCATTGCCTTCCTCTGCCTTGGCTCCGGTTTAAACTGGACCAGAGCAGATGGGAGCTGCAATCCAAGTCCTCCTCCCATTCATTGCCTTCCTCTGCCTTGGCTCCGGTTTAAACTGGACCAGAGCAGATGGGAGCTGCAATCCAAGTCCTCCTCCCATTCATTGCCTTCCTCTGCCTTGGCTCCGGTTTAAAGTGGACCAGAGCAGATGGGAGCTGCAGTCCAAGTCCTCCTCCCATTCATTGCCTTCCTCTGCCTTGGCTCCAGTTTAAAGTGGACCAGAGCAGATGGGAGCTGCAATCCAAGTCCTCCTCCCATTCATTGCCTTTCTCTGCCTTGGCTCCAGTTTAAACTGGACCAGAGCAGATGGGAGCTGCAATCCAAGTCCTCCTCCCATTCATTGCCTTTCTCTGCCTTGGCTCCAGTTTAAACTGGACCAGAGCAGATGGGAGCTGCAATCCAAGTCCTCCTCCCATTCATTGCCTTCCTCTGCCTTGGCTCCAGTTTAAACTGGACCAGAGCAGATGGGAGCTGCAGTCCAAGTCCTCCTCCCATTCATTGCCTTCCTCTGCCTTGGCTCCGGTTTAAACTGGACCAGAGCAGATGGGAGCTGCAATCCAAGTCCTCCTCCCATTCATTGCCTTCCTCTGCCTTGGCTCCGGTTTAAAGTGGACCAGAGCAGATGGGAGCTGCAATCCAAGTCCTCCTCCCATTCATTGCCTTCCTCTGCCTTGGCTCCGGTTTAAACTGGACCAGAGCAGATGGGAGCTGCAATCCAAGTCCTCCTCCCATTCATTGCCTTCCTCTGCCTTGGCTCCGGTTTAAACTGGACCAGAGCAGATGGGAGCTGCAATCCAAGTCCTCCTCCCATTCATTGCCTTCCTCTGCCTTGGCTCCGGTTTAAAGTGGACCAGAGCAGATGGGAGCTGCAGTCCAAGTCCTCCTCCCATTCATTGCCTTCCTCTGCCTTGGCTCCAGTTTAAAGTGGACCAGAGCAGATGGGAGCTGCAATCCAAGTCCTCCTCCCATTCATTGCCTTTCTCTGCCTTGGCTCCAGTTTAAAGTGGACCAGAGCAGATGGGAGCTGCAATCCAAGTCCTCCTCCCATTCATTGCCTTCCTCTGCCTTGGCTCCGGTTTAAAGTGGACCAGAGCAGATGGGAGCTGCAATCCAAGTCCTCCTCCCATTCATTGCCTTCCTCTGCCTTGGCTCCGGTTTAAAGTGGACCAGAGCAGATGGGAGCTGCAATCCAAGTCCTCCTCCCATTCATTGCCTTCCTCTGCCTTGGCTCTGGTTTTGGCAGGAAGGAAAGAAACAGGACAACAAGGGAAATCAAAATGATCCACTCACATATGTTCATGTCTTTTATTGTATTGTATTGTATTGTATTTGTTCCTCCTTGGTCCAAAACACACTGCAGAAATAACCCAGTTTGGGAGCGCTTTAACTAACTGCCCTGGCTCGGGGCTAGGGAATCCTGGGCGTGGTAGAGCTCTCTGACAGAGAAGGCTCAAGGTCTCCCAGAAACTACAGTTCCCAGGATTCCCTAGCCCCGAGCCAGGGCAGTTAGTTAAAGCGCTCTAGTCAAAAGGCATCATTTGGACACCTTTGTCATGTAGGCTACGGCTGCGGGAAGAATCCGGGTTGACAACGCTTTTTTAACTGCCCTGGCTCAGTAGGTAGGGAATTGTGGGGATCGCAGCGGGCGCCAGTAATGGAGGCAGTTAAAGCGGTGCCAAACCGGATTATTTCTGCAGTGTGCACGCAGTTTTCAGAAGTCTGTCTGTCCCTGAGATGCCTGAGAAATGCTTCCCCGACGGGAGGAAAGTCGGGGGTCTTTTTGCCCCGAAGGGGCGGGCGGAGTGGGGGCCCTTCCAGGAGACTTTCAAAAGGGGGGGGGGCTGCTAGCTGAAGCTTTCTGGATCCTGTTAATGTTTCTTTGGGGGGGGGGGGTTAAACCAGTTCCCCCAGGAGTGTTAGACCCCACCAGGACCCCCGACGTGAGCGATGCACAAACCTGTCCAGGAGGAGGGAAGCCTCTCCTTCTCCTGCCCTGACTTTTCCCTGCTCTGGGCTCCTGGGAACGGACGGGGGGGGGGGGTGTCAGAGCCCCCCTCCTCCTCCCCCCCCAATTCCCCAACGAATGGGGTGACAACCACCACACCCCCCCCCCCAAAAAAAAACAATCTCAGTCTTGGACGTGCTCCTGGACTCTCCTCTGCGCCTGGATGCCCAGTTACACCCGTCAGATCTAGCTGGCAGGGCGACCCATGCCATGATCAGATCCAGTTTGGACTACTGCAAAGCACTCTGCCTGGGGCTGCCCTTGGAAACTGTTCAGAAACCTCTCAGGGGTAGGCAACCTTTCTCTCCCCTTTAAGGGCCGAGGGACTTCAGCTCCCAGAAGCTTCAGCCATGTTGGCCAATAGTCCCATGTTGGCCAATAGCTCCTGGGATTCTGGGAGCTGGAGTCCCTCGGCCCTTAAAGGGGAAAGGTTGCCTACCCCTGCCCATGATCAGATCCAGTTTGGACTACTGCAAAGCACTCTGCCTGGGGCTGCCCTTGGAAACTGTTCGGAAACCACAGATAGTCCAGATCAGTTTACAGGGATAAGGGCAAAGAAAGTGAAGTTTAATCCAGGCAACAGTCCCAGGAGGGGACTCCCTTCAGGAAAGGAGGAGAAGGGGGGGCTTGACTGTCGTCGTCCCCCCACACTTTTGGGGCCCTTTTTGCCTTTGCCTCCCTGGCCCCCCCCTTCTTTTGTTTCAGGGCCATTCCCCAATTCCCTCTCCTTCCCCCGTAAATCCATCCCAGTGACCTTCCCAATAGAACAAGGGCTGCTAAACTGTTTTACCACCACGATAAATGTCCTTAATTACCGAGGGATCTATGATGGATGGAGCCAAGGGGGAAAGAGTCATTTGTGGACGGGGCGGGCAGAGATCTAATTAAAAGGGGGATTTCGAGGGGGGGGATATAACGGGGACCCATAGACCAGGAGGCAGGGGGACCTTTCAGCCTCACAAGGAGGAGGGAAGGAAAGGGGTCTGCCCTTCCTGACCACCCTCCCTCCCCCCCCAAGCCCTGGACGGGACCCCCACTTCCCGGCCTCCCCGTCGGAAGAATGGCTGAGGCCAAATCCCAACTTCCAGCTCCCCACAGCTGCCCCCTTCCTCCCCCCCCCCCCCCGTCTAGGAAAGCAAGCCCAGGCGATCAGGGGAAGGATCCTCGACGGGGCCCCCAGAGGAGTGTCAGGAAATGGTCCAAGGCTTTTGGGGAGGTGTCCCCTTCTGGACCCCTCTTCTCTGCCTCCGTGGGGCAAAGAGGGCCAGGTCCCTCTGGGGGTCCCCCCTCCGCCCGTCCGCCCCGTCTTTGCAGATCCTGCGGCAACTCCTGGAGTTCCCCCCCCCCCAAAAAAAAAAAAACTTTCCAGAGGAGAGATAACTGGAGATGTCAGATGGATGGAGATTGCGCAAATGAGCCTCTAATTGACAATCAATTGTGATTAGGAGCCAAAAGAGGAAGAGGAGGAGGAGGAGGAGGAAGAGGAAGAGGAGGAAGAAGAGGAAGACTAGGAAGGGAGAAGAGGAGGAAGAAGAGGAGGAAGGGGAGGAGGAAGAGGAGGGAGACCCTTCCTTCTCAGGGCCTTCCGCCCTCCCAGCCTTCCCGTCTTCCTCCCAACAACCAGCCCTTGGTGCAAAACACACGGCAGGAATAATCCAGCTTGAGATCACTTTAACTGCCCTGGCTCAATGCTA
>JANUYF010000003.1:160550946-160555946 GCA_026167975.1 Phrynosoma blainvillii
CCATTATTATTATTATTATTATTATTATTTGCCCCTAATTCGAGAACATAGCTACGAATTCGGTTCTCCCGGCTGCTGGCGAAGGGTGGGAAAGCCCTTCGAAGGGGCGGCGATCGCTCCAAGGAATGTGGATACTTCTGGCCTTCCTCTTCCTCCTCCTCTTCCTCCTTTCCTTTCCCCAGAGAGGAATTATTCCGGGGGAGTGCTGCCTCGGAAGGGAGGGGGGGATCCCCAAACCAGGCCTTCCTTGGCTGGCAATGACTCGGGAGGGGTCCACCTTCAAGCCAGGGAAGTTGGGGGTGCCAACCGGGTCCGATCCCCCCCCCCATCCCACCCCTCTCAGGAAGGTAGGATGACCCCCTCCTCCTCTCCCTCCCTCCCTCCCTCCCTCCCCACAAGGCTCCTGAACTGGGGGGGGGAGGGGGCGACAAAGCAGCTTGATTTGGATCAGCTTGGATCGGAGCCCAAAGAGGAGGAAGAAGAGGAGGAGGAGGAAGAGAAGGAAGAGGAAGAAGAGGTAGAAGAGGAGGAAGAGAAGGAGGAGGAAGAAGAGGTAGAAGAGGAGGAAGAGGAGGAGAAGTAGAAGAGGAAGAAGAGGAGGAAGAAGAAGAGGAGGAGGAGGAGGAAGAAGAGGAGGAAGAAGAAGAGGAGGAGGAGGAGGAAGAGAAGGAGGAGGAAGAGGAGGAAGAAGTGGAGGAGGAGGAAGAAGAGAAGGAGGAGGAGGAGGAAGAGAAGGAGGAGGAAGAAGAGGTAGAAGAGGAGGAAGAGGAGGAAGAAGAAGAAGAGGTAAAAGAGGAAGAAGAGGAGAAGTAGAAGAGGAAGAAGAGGAGGAAGAAGAAGAGGAGGAGGAGGAGGAAAAGAAGGAGGAGGAAGAGGAGGAAGAAGTGGAGGAGGAGGAAGAAGAGAAGGAAGAAGAAGAGGAGGAGGAGGAGGAAGAGAAGGAGGAGGAAGAGGAGGAAGAGGTGGAGGAGGAGGAAGAAGAGAAGGAGGAGGAGGAGGAGGAAGAAGAAGAAGAAGAGGAGGAAGAAGAAGAGGAGAAAGAGAAAGAGGAGGAGGAGGAGGAGAGATCACTGGAGATGGGAGCCTGGACGGGTGGGAGGGAGGGAAGGGAGGGAGGGAGGCAAAGAGGGGGGAGGAGGGAATTGAGGAGGGGGGACACGACAGGACTTGGGGGGAGGCGACCCCTGGGACCCCCCATTCCTCTGATCCCCCTTCTCTAGCTCTGCAAGCTGAATTGGAGGGAGGGGAAGGGGAGGGGAGGGGAGGGGAGGGGAGGGGAGGGGAAGGGGCGGGGGGGGCGAGGGTCTCCCCCTCCCCTCCCCTCCCCTCCCCTTCTTTCCAGGCGGAGGAGCCAGGAACCTCGTGAGCCTCCCCGGGGCTCAGGTGGGTGACGTCTCTCTCTCTCTCTCTCGGTGCCCCAGCCGCAGAAGACGCAGCAGCAGCCGCAGCAGCAAGAGCCCTGGCGGTGGCGGTGGCTGCGGCGGGGTCCGGCGGGCGCCTTCCTGGGGAGCGCGTCCTTCGGGAGGCCGGCATGGAGGGCCACGCCGAGCCGCAGCCCCAGCCGCCCCAGCCCCAGCCCCCCCCGCCCCAGCGCCTCCCTGCCGGCACCGACCTCCCCGCGGGCTTCTCCTCCTGCGCGCTCGGCCGGGAGAGGGCGGCAGGAGCCCCGGAGGGACCCCCGGGACCCCTCCCTCCCAGTGCGCCCAGTACGCCCAGTACCCCCACGCCCGAGGGCCCCGGGGCCGCCCTGCCCGCCCTGGTGGTGGTGCACCGGACCACCTCCTTCTCGGTGCTGGACATCCTGGACCCCAACAAGTTCAACAGCCGGAGCCGACGAGCCTGCGCCCTCCTCTACAAAGCCGCCGTCGCCGGAGGCGGGGAAGGAGCCGAGTGCGAAAGAGGGGCCCCGACGACGGAGCAGGAGGCGATGGACGGGGCGGACGCCACCGAGGAGGAAGAGGAAGAGGAGGAAGAGGAAGAGGAAGGGGAAGGGGAAGGGGAGGCCAAGGCTCTGGCCCCGAGGAAGAGTAAGTCCCAAAGGAGGAGAGGGAGGGCGAGATGGGTCCGGACTCCTTCGCCCCGACGGCTTTGGCCGCCATGAGGAGGAGGAGGAGGAGGAGGAAGCAAGGGGTTGGAAACTTCCCTCCCGGGAAGAAGGGGAGGGAAAGACCGCAGCTAGGACGCCCTTAGAATGATAGACTCCTAGAAGAGACCCCAAGGGCCATCCAGTCCAGCCCCATTCTGCCATGCAGGAACTCCCAGTCCAAGCATCCCCTGTGACAGACGGCCATCCAGCCTCTGTTGAAAGACCTCCAAAGAAGGAGACTCCGCCATTCTCCGAGGGATTGTGTGTGTGTCACTATCTCACGGTCAAGAAGTTCCTCCTAAAGTTCCTCTTTTTCTGTAGTTTGCATCCATTTTTCTGGGTCCTATTCTTTGGAGCAGCAGAAAACAAGCTTGTTCCCTCCTCGATATGACATCCCTTCAAATATTTAAACACGGCTATCATATCACTTCTTAAATATCTCTTCTCCAGGCTAAACATCCCCAGCTCCCTAAGCCTCTCCTTATAGGACTTTTAGGGTTTCCAGACCCTTCACCCTTTTAGTCATCGAGTTATATAGGAAGGGAATTTGGCATTTCTCTCTTGATCGCCGCAGCGGGAAGGAGACTCGCATTCAGACGCACACGCATCTCCCGCTTTTCTTTCCTTCCTTCCTTCCTCCGACAGATTCATTTTTTCTCTCCCTCCTTCGGATTTCTTCCTACCTTCCTTCCTTTCTTTCTTTCTTTCTTTCTTTCTTTCTTCTTTCCTTCTTCTCCTTATTTCTAAGGACAAATCAGACTAATTGTGACAAAATGCTGGTTATCTCTGGAAAAACAATTAAATCCCTTCGATTACATTTAAAGGGAAATGTGCTTAGCAGCGTAAAGAGGCTGGAGGATCGGGGAGGGATCGCCCCAGAGAGGCGGTCGATATCCTATTATCGAATTGTGCATATCTCTTTCAAGCACCTTGCAAACGCCCGCCTAACATCTAAATTATAGGGTCAAAATTCGGATAATTACTCGATTAAAACCTATTACACTTATTAGGGCTGCCTATCGACCCGGCGCCAGATTGCTTTTGCCTTCCCCCCACCGGACCCCCAGCCCCAGGACAGAGGAGCGGACGGAGATGAGAACTTGGGGCCTCCGACTTCTCCTTTCTGCTCCTCCTGGGCGGCCCTGGCCAGGTCCCAAAGGGCTGGAGGTGCCCCCATAAATGGATGGATGGATGGCCTCCTGAACCCTGAGGAACAACTGGCCAACTAACTTTCTTTCTTTCTTTCTTTCTTTCTTTCTTCCTTCCTTCTTCTTTTTTAAGGACAAATCAGACTAATTGTGACAAAATGCTGGGGGGGGGGGGAACAATTAAATCCCTTCGATTACATTTAAAGTTCCTCTTGCCCAGAAGCAGCGGGGTATCTGGTCCTCAGAATCGTAGAGTTGGAAGAGACCCCCAAGGGCCATCCAGTCCAACCCCCTTTGCCATGCAGGAACTCACCATCAAAGCACCCCCTGTGACCCCCAGCGTCTTCTGTGTTTGGAAAGACCTCCAAAGAAGGAGAGGGAGTGGGTTCCACTGTCGAACATCCCTTGCTGTCAAGAAGTTCTTTCTCATGTTGAGAAGGAAGCTCTTTTGCTGCTTTGTACAGAGGCTGGGTGGAGCGAGCTTGTTTTCTGCTGCTCCAGAGAAGAGGATCCTGTTCTCTGGGGCAGCAGAAAAGAAGCTTTTGCTCCAGCCTCAATGTGACACCCCTTCAGATGTTTAAACAGGACAATCGTCTCGCCTCTTAGAATCATAGAATCATAGAGTTGGAAGAGACCCCAAGGGCCATCCAGTCCAACCCCCCTGCCATGCAGGAACTCCCAATCAAGGCATCCCCGACAGATGGCCATCCAGCCTCTGCTTAAAGACCTCCAAGGAAGGAGACTCCACTACTCTCCGATTCTTGTCCAAGCTGAGCATACTCAGTTCCCTAAGTCGTTCCTCATAGGGCATGGGTTCCAGACCCTTCTCCATTACGATCGCAGGTTCTTGGGGGGGGTGTTCTCTCCCCCTCCCTCCCCAAATTCCCCCCCCCATGAGAGCTGAGCCCCCCCCTCCTGACCCACAGAAGGAGGCCTAGGGCGTTTCGGAGCTTTGGGAGCAGGTAGCCTTCGAGGGGGGCTCCCTTGAAGGGGATCTGGGCCGAGGAACAGGACTTGAACTCTCCACTCCCAGCAGCCAGGAGAGGAGGACTCTTCCTAATCCCAATCGAATGCAACACAAATGCCTTTGGACGAAGCCTAGGAAAACTCCTAGTACTTGGATGGTAGAAGTAGTAGGAAAACTCCTCTTTCAGGGGCAAGTTCAAGCAAAAAAATCCCCCAAACAGGGACACCTTTACTGGCCGGCCGAAATGCACAACAAGTATGGGCCTTTGCAGACTGCCAGAAATAGTGCAAATTGAGTCCACTTTAAGGGTTAGGGTTAGTGCTAGGGAATCATGGGAATTGTTGTTGTTGTTTTCTGAGACATTGAGCCTTCTCTGTCAGAGAGCTCTGGTGCCACAATAAAATACAGTTCCCATGATTCCCTAACCCTAACCCTAACCCTAAAAGTGGACTCAATTTGCACTATTTCTAGCAGTCTGCAAAGACCCTATAATATTGGCCAATAAAGGGATCCCTGTGCGGGTGGATTTTAGTGAGTCTCCAAGATCTGCCTTTCTCTGCATTTCAAATGTGACACACTTCGTCTTCGCCCTTTCTCTTCTGTTTCCACACGTATCCCAGAAATATATATATATATATATATATATATGCCTTCTCGGGGGGGGGGGGGGATGGTGGATCTAGCCTAGGATCGGGGCCAACTGAAAGCTAGCTCCCTTTTAGATCTTTTAGGCGAGCATTGAGGGGAAGCGAGGGTCGCAGGAGCCCCCTTGGTTTCTTTCTTTGGATTTTGCCCGCAG